>CAUYRT010010483.1:0-114476 GCA_963574885.1 Lepilemur ruficaudatus
ACAGAGTAGATTTTTAAATGTAACAAGATAAGTCAACTTGAGTGGTAATATATTTTGGGAAATCAGCTCACTATAAATTGTGACTGTAAACATTATACTGTAAATGCTTTGTAGTTTTCCCCCAATTAAAAAAAAAAAAAAAAAAAAAGATTGGTCGCCCTTACACTTTTGAAAAATTTGTTTTTTTAGATATTATGGCATTGGTTTCTTATAAGTTTTACTAAAAGATATTTTCACCACTTCTATGAAATTCTAAGGATCTTGGATACTTTACTTCCATTTGCTTGCTTACATCTTATATATTAGTGATATTGTGTGTTTTAGTCTCTAAAATGTTTTTTAACGGGTGGATATGTGCTGTGATTATGCTGCTTTTTCAGGTTCTGTGATGCTAATTAGAACCCCTGTTTGAATGTACTGGGCATCATTAAATTTAAAATTCCAGGCCATGTGCTTGAGTACCCACCTGTTCTCTATTTTCATTCATCAGGGTGGCATTTGCATGGTGAGTTCATTTGCAAAAATGTATCAGAGCTTTAGATTTAGATGTTGCACTTTTCTACATGTAGGCTAGCCTTTAGCAAACATCTACTTTAATAAGTACTTTTTGGCACATAGGACATAAAAGCATATTATAAATGGCAGGGTGTGTCAAGGAGGGAGATTATATTTCAATTTGATGGACAGCCAATCAAAGAGAAGGGTATATTTGCACACTGAAAATGGAGGACAAAATGAAATTAGTGCACTCCTGCTGCAAATAGGATGTATGATAAAATTAGAACCTGTCTCAGACCTCTATTCCCACAATCAGCACATTTTCAATAGAAACCACAATTTGGTTGCATCCCATCTTGATTGCTGCCATACATATTTTGTTGTTGTGTTGCTTTTCACTCCCAACTCCTTATTGCATGTACAATACTTTGTGTACTTGGAGGAGCATATTGTGTTGAGCATATTGTGTTTATTTTTATCATATGGCCAATGTTTACCACAATTTATAATGTTATTAAATTGATATTGAATGTGGTACTTTTGATTTTTTTTGTCAGTTTTGTGGGAATTTCCCATTCATCATTAGTGGAAAGCTTATTTAAACATTTTATTTTATATTTTAATAAGTTAATATGTTATCATACTTTAAAAGAACAAGCAAAATAATTTTTCATATCATACTTAACAAATTTAACACTCTCATGAACTATTATCAATCTCGAAACAATTTTATAATTTTCTACATCCCTCTTATATATCAGACGTTTAAGGATAAAATAATCTAAAAAGAAATGAATCTTACATAGTTTTCCCTTCAAGAAGAATGCCATTTTGCTTAAATGATCTGCTTATTTAAAAATGCAGAAAAATAAAAAGTATGTGATATTATATTGAAATCTCTGCTCAAATCTTTTCATTATACTCAGAAAATCTAATGATTATACCATGGACTAGCATATTCCAATTTGATGGACAATCAATTTTTTAAAAAGATGTGTTTGCACAGTTGAAAATAAAGGACAAACACAATTAGTGCACTCCTGCTACAAACAAGGTGTACGATGAAATTCAGACCTGTTTAAGAACTCTGTTCTCCCACGCAGCACATTTTGATCTGTCGTTGTTCTAGTTCTTGCCTTCCTTTCTTCTCTCACTTTCTTTATTCTATTCCAGCCACGTAAGCATCTTTGCTTGATGGCTTACTGGGCCATCAAAAGCATGCTTCTGTCTCAGGTCCTTGGCCCTGATTTTTCTTCCACTTAGAATTCTCCTTCCTTAAACATTTGCATGTCTTATTACCTCACATCTCTCAGGCCACCACTCCAGTGCTCATTTAGCAGCAAGTCTTTGTCTCAATATACTATATGGAATATCAATCCCCTGTAAACCACTCAAGTCTCTATCTCCCTTATCTAGTCTTATTTTTCTTCATAGTACATAAAGCCACCTGAGATAGTCTATGTGGATTTGTGTATTTATTTATTGTTTGTCTCCCAGCTCCAGTTTATGAGTGCTAGGAGAACAGGGATTTGTTTTTATTCCTCTTACAACACAGTGCCTAGAATCAAATATTTCTTGAATAAACAAATTAATTAGCTATAATTAAGATATATATAGTTTTTTAAGGTTTTCTGTTATCATATCTGAGTAGATATTACCAGAACAATTTGGATTTTTACCTTATACTGCGCTAAATAAAATTAGTAAGACTCTAAGGAACATTAGGGTTGCAAACCAGTTTTACTAGAACATTTGAAGATTACAGAAAGAGAAATTATTATCCCTCAATAAGTTGATATCTATCACAGCTTCCTGGAATATAATGTGTTATTTTCAGTTCATTAGAGCACTTCAAAAAAGCTCAGATTTCATTGGAACTGACACACAGCCTATGCTATGGCATTGCTAGAAACTGGAGGGTTTTGTCACTCTGAAATTTATATGTTAAAATCCTAATGCCCAAGGTGATGCAATTAAAAGGTGGGGCCTTTTGGGGCATGATTAGTTAATGAAGGTGGACTCCCTCATGAATGGGATTAGTGCCCTTAGAAAAGCCATCCCAGAGAGCTGCCTTGCCCCTTCCTCCCCGTGAGGACACAGCTAGAAGTTACCATCTATGAACCAGCTAATGGGCCCTCACTAGATATCAAATCTGCTGGTGCCTTAATCTTGGATTTCCCAGCCTCCAGAACTGTGAGAAATAAATTTCTCTTGGTCTGTGTTATTTTGCTATAGCAGCCCAAACAGACTAAGGCAAGCATGTAAGATAGCAACATCTGTATATTGCCTTGGGATTACTTCTGGCTTCCCAAAAGGTATTTTTGTAATGATCAATGAATTTAAAGTTTTTAACTTATTCTGTTACCTACTGATATATAATTAACAAGTTATACATATTAATAAGTGCTTGGAGAACAGTTAAGCCAAATCTATGGTAAGTATTACCTTAACTGATCTCCAGCACCTATTCAGTGCATTGTCTTTCCAAATACAACCAATACTTGACTTCCCAACTTTAAGTTTAAATTAGTATCTGCGGACTAGATTCACAAACCATGTCCCTTGTATCTTCCTGAGTTGTTTGTCCCGGCTTTTATTCCAGATAAAATTTGCTGATTCATGCTGACTAACGACATTGGTGAGGTAATAAGGCCCTGTCAGCTTTGCCTTCAACATGTCCTTGAGACCCACCGATCCACACATTGTTTTTTAATCAAATTTTAGGCATTTAGCCACCCTATTCCTCTTGTGTTTATGGACTAAACATTTTTTTAACTACTCTTTGAAATTTTGTATTCTGAGCTCACCAAAATGATCTATTGTTTAAATAAACCATTTTTACATTCCACCTTGCCCACCACCTCTAACCCCTCTGCTTGCTACAAACAGCTATTTGGAGAAACTAATAAATAAAGGCTTATCTGCCATTGCCCTGCTTGGGCTACCTCTACTTTAGAGTTCTAATGACTTACCTTAGAATTCTAATCCTAGAGATTTATTTGTAATGCTTGTCATAATATGTATCATACTAGATTCCTTTTGTATAATGTTGGGGTCCTGATGAATAGAGCCAAAGAGGTCCAGGTTATGGAAAATGTAGTAATTTATCTCTCCACATCTATCCTGACCCACTTCTAGCATGTTTCCTTATATTGTAAATGCTGGAAAGTCAACAACTACATTTTAAAGATTTATTTGCAATTATCATGCTGTATGTTACCTAATTTTGACAAAGCAGAGCAATGTGCGGTGGCATCTGTTCCCAGAGAGAACCTTGTGAGAAGACGCTTTTCTTTTTCTTAGGCAGCTGTGGCAGAGTGTTAGTGACTGGTTGCTGGTGGGTGGTAGCATCTTCAGCAATAGTTTATATGCAGTTCAGTGTTTCTCCTGGCTCTATTTGTTTCTCATTGTGTAGCATGTAAATTTGATTTCCTGTATCTCCTATAAATGCTGTAAGATAACTATTATCTTATAAAATCCCATTGTGCTTTAATTAGCTAGAAAGAATTTTATTCTCTTCAATGAAGAACTTTGAAAGATATAGAAGTACTCTGAACTAACTGTCCTATTCTCTCACTCTCAAATCTGTTCTTTTAGTAGATAGCACAAAAGTCATTAAACAATAATTTTTAATACTGACTTTCTACATACAGTTTTACGAGAATAACACTCAATGGTTTCCTAGATTTCATCTTCCTTTACCGTTTTATCATTTGGGCGTCTGTCTCTCTGTGTTAGAATTATGAGATCTAAATCATTATCTTTAATTTATTAGCTAAATTTGCTATTCTTTCCTTGCTTTTTCTTAACATCCATAGCAATCAGATATGCAGATACATTAGGAGAAGTGTATATTTTTTAACTTTTCAAATACTTGTAGATTAACTTGCCAAATAATTTCCAATCTACCTTTATTTTCTGAAACTACTTGTAATTTATCCACTTAAAAGTCTTTTCCTGAACTTTAGGAATCAGTGGATAAAAATTATCTTATAATTTCTTTACTTGTTCCCCATGTTCTTTATTCTATTTCTGGCCATCCTATTTTCCAAGGAAGTTCTGGTACATATTTCCTTTGCTCTGAACTTTGTGTTTCTTATACTTTTACTTATTCTTTCTACAAACACAAATATACTTCTTAAATAATTATTTATATGTTACAGTTCATATTTCTTATCTTAGCAATCCATACTTAATTCCATCTAGATCTTTTTTACATTCACTAATCTGCTGAATATTTTACTATGATTTAGCTTTTAATTCTATACTAAAACCCATATTGAATTTAGCTTATGAAAGTAAACTAAATTCTGTATCAGTCCCAAATTGTCTGTTTCACCACCATATCCTCCATGCAAAGAATATAGCAAGAGCTCAGTGAATATTTATCAAGTGATAAGCTGAATTTCATTTCTCTTATCTTATTGATTGCTGTCTAGTTTCAAAAAGAATAATTTTACATACTCTTTCTTCTATCTATAGTCAGGCCTCCATATCCCCAAGTTTTTTTATTGGGGAATTGAAAGAATTTAAAAAATAAATAAATAAAACCACATGACAATAAAAACCACAAATAAAAATGATATAGTATAACTTTATATATCATTTACATTGTATTAGTGAAGTAATCTAGAGATGATTTAAAGTATACAGGAAGATGTGTATAGGTTACATGAAAATACTGTCTCATTTTTAAGGGACTTGAGCATACCCGGATTTTGATATCCTAAACCAGTACCCTGACAATATCGAGGAATGCCTGTACTGTTACCCCCATCTCTCATATGCTCTTCTTTAGAGTAGTTCCACAAGATATCATCCTTCATTAAATTTCATTGAATGATAGTTCTTGATCTTGAATTTGTATCTGTAAATGGACAAATTGGATAATGGCAGCTGTAGTTGGGCTTAACCTTTTCCAGGAGCTACAGAGATGGGAGGTAGAACACAGAACAACAATATCTGGGTGTTAACATTTTTATAGGACACCATCTGCATTAGCCAACTACACTGCATGGACTATGTAATCAGGAAAAAAGGTGATCATTAATGTCAATATACATAAATTGGTAATAGAATTCATTTTTTATGCAAAATTCTTTAAGTACTAATCATGAACAGGTGTAATTATGGGCATTGAATTTATAATCATTAACAACAACAAAGATAGACTAGTTTTCTATATTCATGGCATTCAGAATCTAATAGGAAAGACTTTATCAAACATTACAGGTATAAAATAAGTCATCAAAGCAAAATACATAATGCTATGAGAGCACATAAAAGAGAAATACAAATTATTCTGAAAGTTCAGGGAAGGCTTTTCTGAGAAAATGAAGAGTGTGTTACTTAAGTTGTAAGGGGTGGGTGGTGAAGAAATTGTTTCAGGAAATCATTGTACAAAGTCCTGTGGAGGTTGGGACCTATTGTACCAAAGCACAGTAGTAGTTTAGAACAAGGGAAGAAACAGCAAGAAATGAGTCTAGATAGGTAAGCAGGAATGAGATCATGCAAGACCTTGTAGGCCATAGGAAAATTTAAGAACAATGGGAAGGTATTAAAGAATTTTAATCACAGATATGACATAATTAAAAATAATTAGAATTATGTATAAAAAGGACACTCTTTGTGTTTATTATTAATTTATAAAGTTTCTTTATTTTTTATTTAAATAGATTTAGGGAGTGCAAGTGGTTTTTTGTTATATGGCTGAATTGCATAGTGGAGACATCTAAGCTTTTAATATACCCATCACATGAATAGTGTACATTGTACCTGATGGGTAATTTTTCATCTTGCAGCCCCCTCCCACCCTTCCCATTCTCAATCTCCAGTATCCATTAAGTTTATGTGTACTTGTGGAAAGTAGATTAAAGAGTTAAAAGTCAATGCTTGAAAAACAGAAGGTGATTGCAGTAGGGTAAAATATAACTGAGTTTCTCAGGTATATTTATGCCATCCTTATTCCCAATCAATGTTCTTCCCTCTAGACTAAGAAACATTTTGGTTGAATTATGGAGTTTATATATAAAATAATCTTACTACTTTCATTTGTTTTATTGTAACCATATATAAGTAAAAACCTCTGATTTAAAACCTAATCCCTGCATTCTTTTGGATTAATTAATGAAGCATTTCTATTGACTTTGCATTTTGGATGCTTATTTTATTACTCACACATCTCTATGTTAATGTGTCATTTTAACATCTGAAATAAATTTTGAAACTTAAATCAAATTACAGTTTATGCAATTAAAGGTATAGGTTTCAGAGTAAAATATTATCATATAAATGTACTCTCATTAATATTGTGGGTAGAAAGACTTCAAATAATAAAATCAGGAAGCATAGAGGTATAATTGTAAAAATATATTTTGATTGTACATTTTATTTAGTTCTTAGTGAGCCAGAACTTTAAATAGCATAAGAATTTCACAGCTGCTTATTTGATTAGACAAAGAAAGTGACCTGAGAACAGATTTCCTTCAATGCCAACTGGGTCCATTTTGAATTTTGAAATCCTTCTCTATCCCAAATAATGTCTTTATTTTTAATATCGGAGGCTTGATGAGGCTTTGAATTTAAAATACCCTGTATTCCAGGAATATGCAAAGTAAAACTATAAGTCCGGTTTTCAAGTATGTTAAGTACTATGGCTACAAAAAGGGGAAAAAAAAGATAAAGAAAGAATTTCTCTAGTGTCTTGACCCTGAGCTAACCTGAGAGTTTAATAACTTGGGGCTGTTGTTTTCATTCCTGAACTGACCCGTATTGTTAATATCAGCCAGGCTACTCTGTCTTGCTTGTATTCCTGTATTTCTCCATTATCATTCTATTAATAACTAACAAAAGCACCAAAGCCTTGCTTTCAATACTGGCATCAATAATCATGTCACCATTTTTACTTTCAGACATCAGAGACTACTATTTTTATTTAGAAAATAATTTAACGTGAGATACTGCATAAATTGCAATATGACCACATATTGCCTTGCCAACATGACCACAAAGCCTTGCCAAAAGAGCTTGGAAAAATTCCCAACATATCATTGTACTAGTCTAGTAAAAACACAGACGCCACTGCCACTGACAGCTCAACAGCCAAGAAACATACTAGAATTCCACCATTGCTACCCAGCTCTCTCCATCACCCCTTATACCATACTGATGGGGAGGTTGATTATTTTCTAGGACTGCACAATGAAACAGTTTCTTTTGAGAAATGGTTTGTTTGATCATGCTTTCTTAGCTGATCATAATCCAGACCACAGATTTCTCTATAAATACGGTGGCTTTTACAATCCCAAATCTTCACCCTTAGTTTGTTAGTAAAAGCCAAGTAGAAGAATCAGACTCTTCAGCCACTGGGCTTACTTCTTTCTTGTATGATTGTATTGCCAGGAATTAAATGACATCTCTGTACATTAGCTGCAAGTTAGATCAAGAAATGTATTTTTTAGTTTCCTGTAAACCATTATGCAAAAAAATCAAACTGGAAATATATTGTAATGAAGATTGAGTAAGAAAAATTTAAACCATATGCCACAAATATTTTTATATAATCCAAGATCATCTCTCTCTCCCTGCTGTATGGAAGTTGGACTGATCTCTTAAACTTAGTACCCTAGGGATCCTTTGACAATTCTAGGAAGATGCCTAGTGGGAAATTCATTACTAATGTGGGCAGTTTGATCCTTAAGTATTTAGTGTGAACATACTAATTAATCAAGTAGGTAAGGCAGATCATACTCAGTACTTATATAAATGCACACAGAATTATATACGTTCATTATACACAATGGATAATACAATATAATGGTATAATAATCATAAGGGCTTAACAAATATAACTTAGAATATGGGTAAAAAGTCAGTCAAGGCTGAAGTGTTTTAAAGATACAAAAAAAAATTTAATAACTTGATAGCTGTATTCAACATTCTTTTGCTAGCCACAAAACACAAATATATTGCAGAGAAGGAGAGCTTTTATTGGATTAATTTCTCCAATAATAAAATATCTATAATCATACATTTATTTGCTTTCATGTATTAAATTTAATATTTTTATTTCTCATATATAGATGTTCCAGTATACTGATAAAAAATTTAAACTTTTATATTATTATGCTATAAAATAAATTCTTTTCAAAACGTGTTTGATTCCTCAGTTTTTTAGCAGACAGTAATTTCAGACCCAAGATTTCTGCAGAAACAAAGTGGTTATTTAAAATCTCAGTCCTTATAAATAAATAGTGTTAGTTTTTTAATAGATCTCAATCCTTATAATAAGTAGGGTGTTTTTTAACAGAATCCAAGTAGTTCATTGACTCTTATTTTTTCACCCGTTGGTGTAGTATTTATTTTGTTATATTAATGTCCTTTGTTGCACACAACTCCAAAGACTTTCATTAGGAGGATAGAACAATTATTAAATAATGTTTATAAGTACACATAAGGTTTTGTATTTATGGCATTTATATTGGCAAGCCTAATGGAAACATTTTTCCATATCTTATATGACCTCTACAGCACACTTTATTTTTGTGTTTTTGTTTTGGATACCTCCTTCATCTCTCATATAGTACACCTTAATGGGTTTCTTCTAACCATTCTAGATGTTTCTTCTTTCTCCACCACCCCTCCCCAGAACCCGCTTGTAGTTCACTCTCCTTTATCTTAATGCTAAACTTTGGACTTCTTCAGGCATCAGTCCTGGTTTGTATTATATTCTATTCTCAGTATGCACATAATGACTAAATGGATTTGTGTGTGCTTTTCTCCTTTAACAAATCCCATATTTATATTTTATACCTAAATCTATCTGCTAATTTCCAAATATACCATGTTCAAGTTTTCATCTCTGGTTTGATATTGCAGATACATTCATGTTTCACATATCTAAAACTGGATCATTATAATTGGTAGTGTCAGGGACCCCAAATAATATCCATCATAAGTTAGTAGCTTCCTAAGTAAGAGAGATGTAAGATGAAAATTAACATATTTTAAGAAAAACTGGATTTGAAGGTTGATTTAGAATTGTTTGCAAATCAAGCCACCTAATACTTCACATTTGAATAAGGCTTACCCAACCAGTCACTGTGGATAAACCGTAGATTTGGCTTCCTGGACAGGACCCTTAGTGCAAGGAGTAGACATGTTCAGAAGGCCCTTCTCTGCTAGCAGACAGGTCCAAAAAGAGGAATTAAATTGGAGAAGTGAGAAGCTGGAAGAATTCCCACTATGATTTTCCGTATTGAAAAGAATGGAGTGGAAATTTTTCTTGAGAAGCTAAAGAAATTGAGGATAATATCTCTCCCTGACAATGATTTTCCTCTCAATATACTCAAGTATATATGCTGTAGTTGGTAGCCACTGTCATCTTTTTTCCAAGGTAGGATTATCTGTTTTATGAACTACTTCAACATCTCCTAATGAGTATAAACCCTACAATATGTACTCAGAGCAGCTAAATCGGCCTTTTTAAATACATCAATTATTTCATGCTCTGCTTAAAAGCCTTCAATGGCTTTCCACTGTCTTCAAATCTTTCACAAGGCTAAAAACCCTTATATAACTATTATTGCATCTTAAAAGCCCATAGGTATTTCATTTCCATTGTTCAGATGAGAAAATAGAGTCAAAAAGGAAAGATAATGTATTACAAAGAGCTTTCATTTTAAGAATTAAATAGATTGTATGGGTATAACTTTGTGGCTGTCAATTATTTTTTACTATAGTTCATAAAGTGCAACAAACCATAAAGTTACTTTATTTGTTCCCACTCTCAATTAGAAACAAACAAAAAAATGAAACAAAATTCAGTGCTAATATTTAAGTGTCATACTAGACAAATTAACTTAATTTTTTGGCGAAAGGTTTATGAATATATTAGCTTCAGCAATAAATTATTGTTTGTATATTTAAATGTGTAATAATTCACCACAGAAGATGGCTGAGCAGACACATCAGCTGCCAGATAGTCTCAGAAAGAAGGAAAAGTTTTAGATGAAAAAGAAACAAACAAACATAGATTGGGTATAATACCAAGGGAAAAATTCCAGAATTTACCAGAGTTTCCATGGGAAGAAGTTGCAGAGCAAAACAAGAAGCAGCAAGATATGGGCAGAGATAAAACCCAGAGAGGTTTAGGAGTCCAGCAAAAAGGGTAAGTGGAGTGATTTGTTCTTCCCTCCCTCACATCTCTGGCAGTCATCAGGCTCCTGAGCTGCTGGAGAACCTTTCTACCCTGACAAGCCCAAAGGCAGCTGCTGCCAGTGAACTGGGAGCTTCTTGAGGACAAAGCACCAGATTGCCAGCCCCCTGTGGTCACTTCCCGACGCTACAGCCAAGCTGAGAGGGCAGGGACCATAATGTTTCTCTACCCGCTACTGTTTGTCCTTCCCAGGGGGCTTCAGCCCCTCAGTTTTCATCTCACTCCTTCCCACACAAACATTTCCCAACTCTGGCCCAGACTGCGGAAGGCACAGGGGGCTGGTGGGTCCCAGGAGCTCTGTGGAGCCTGAAAGCCTGGACATTTTGGGTGGGCTCCCATCTGGAGAGAAGGACAAAGATGACCAGACTGCTAGCTTTCCACCATTCGGACTCTTTTCTTCCCCTTCCTCTCCCTGCCTATGGCTGCTGAGAGACATGATTGAGCTGGGGCTTTCAGTATTGGCTGCTTCCCCTCTCTTGGTGCATCTACCACACCAAGGCTTCCAAAGAGAATGGGGCTCAAACCTTTCCTCTTAAAGACCTGCAGTTGACTAAGGGATTGTTTGAACTGTGAGCTTCATACTCACCAGCCCTCCCCAGTGTTACTTGCCTGGCTGCTCCATCAGAGCAGGGCACACCCGAAGCAAAGAGACATCAAACCTGCTTGAGCACCCCATAGGCAGCTCAGGACCAGCACACTTCTCCCTGGCACAGTCAGAGATTGATTTTCTGGGACCTGGAACAGGCCTGCAGGCCAGATCCTGTACCCCCAAGACTCAACTGTGTTGCCTGGGGGTACAGAAGGGAGATTTGTAAACTACTTTTAGGAGGCAAGGGAGCCCTCATGGCAATACTGAAAAGAGAGTGTAGTGTAGGTCCCAGGCACAGTGCACTTGTGGAGCACCCCTCCCCCCACAGGAAGGCCATATTCTTAGCCCAGGAAGGGATCCTGGACAGGTAAGCTCCCAGCCCATAACACCATTGACGGGGAGCTCAGCTAGCTTGTGCTCCTGCCTGCTGGCAGATGCTGGAGGGAGACTGCAGAGCAGGCCAGGGGGGAGAAGAGTGAAACCTGCTCCTGACAACCAGATTGTGAATCTTAGGTGGCCCCTCCCCCACAAGCAGATTTTCTGGCTGGGTGGAGCCATTTCCCTAGAAGCCTGGGAGCAAAACTTTGACCCTTATAGAGACAGCTACCTCCCCAGCTGTTGTGGAGCCTGAGGGCAGGTTCACCCAACCCAGCCCAACCCAGTCTCGCTGCCTCTACTATGGTGGAGAATAAAGACTTACCTGGAAAGCCCAGGGCCCTGCTTACCACCTGGAGTATTCAAATGCTTTTGCTGAAGGACTAGAGCCAGTCATAGCTCTCTAAAACCACACTGAAGCTGGTTGTTGTTTCCTACTGACAGGGAGGTCAACTTGCACAGCCCTTTACAACATTTACTAACTCAGTTATATAAGGTGTGGTTGATTCTTACCCATAAGCACCACCTACTCTCTCAGAGATTAAAGTGGGGGTACCAACACAATTTGCACTGTTACAAAGACTACAGGCCTGGGGAAAGAGAAAGGATTCTAAAGACCTCCATCCTTCCTCTTCAAAGAGAGCCTGGAAAGATGCCAGCCCTCATAGTTCACCACTGCTACAGCATACAAACAACTAGCAACTAAGAAAACCATCACACTAAGGATGCCTATAACCAAAGTATGCATTCATAACCTAGACCACCATCAAAACACCCACAAGCAAAGCCAAAGGTTCTTACCTAACATATGCTACAGACACAGTCTTACAAGTGAGAAGGGGAAAAAATAGCTCCATCTAAACAAAAGAAAATCCAAAAATAAGAAGCAATAACTGCCTCAGAGGAGAAGGAATCAGTGCAAAAGTTTTGGAAGTATGAAAAATCAAAGTGAAAGGACACCCCAAAAGGGAACATCAGCTCTCTAGGAATGGACCCCAACCAAATGCAAGTATTGAAATGACAAATAAAGAATTCCAAATATGGATTGTAAGGAAGCTCAGTGAAATCCAAGAGAAAATGGTAAACCAACTGAAAGAAATCAGGAAAACAACTCACATAATGAATGAAAAATTCACTAAAGAGATAAACATATTAAACAAAAACCAACTAGAACTTCTGGAAATGAAAAATTCATTTAAGAAAATGTAAAACACAGTAGAAAGTTTTAAGAATAGACTAGATCTGGTAGAAGGAAGAATCTGAGAGCTTTTCAATCTAGTCAGTCAAAAATAAAGAACAAAGAATTAAGAGTAATGAACAAAGCTTATAAGAAATATGGGATTATGTAAAATGGCCAAATATAAGAATCACAAATATTCCTAAGGGTGAGGAAGAAAATGCACAAGGGCTGAAAAACCTATTTATTTGAGAGAATAATTGAGGACAACTTTCCTGGTCTTGTTAGTGATTTAGACATCCAAGTACAAGAAACTCAACAAACACCTGGGTAATTAGCAATTTCTTCTAAAATAATACTCTTAGACAAGGTAGCACTCGGAAAAGCTTTCTATCTAAGTGGCATATCACCAGCCTCTGGGTTTGGAAGAGAAGACATGAATCAATGAACCACTTACCCTTTTCCACACCTGTTCCATCAGCAATTCAGGACATTGGGGCCAATGCGTAGGATGTTGCTATATATTATTGGGGTGATGGAAAACAATGGAATTCCCAAGATAATGTTCCAAGGTGAGAATTTTAAAACTCTTCCCCATTTCAGTATCCTCCTGCAATATCTCTTTCTCCCAGGACACTGTTAACTCATATGCTATCTCCTCTCTCTTTTTTATGTGTACCAATTCACAGCAGCCTCTGATCTCCCAGGTTGCTCCCTCTAAAATTAATTCTTCAAATCTGTGCTTCACTATGGCTTGTGTAATTTCCCTCAAGTAGATAATATGGGACAAATCCAAAAGTGCGTGCTGGTTACCCTTCAGATATCAGAAGTCCCTTGACTTACTTGCTTAATATTTCAAGTTTTAAAATCTTAAGAATATCTGCATATATACTCCAGAGAACTTCAAAATAATTTGAAACAAGTTAAACATTTTGTTCATAACCTTTCAATAACTTCTGAAAGGTTATTTTATCTCCTAACCAAATGGATTATTTTGACATTTTATTGATATAATCATAAATAGACATATTTGAGAAGTCAAGAAGAGTGGTGAGTCATAGTCATTACTAAAGTAGGTAAAATAAAATGAGAGAATAACTCAGTATAATTTTAGTTTTAATTAAATGAATGACACTTGGGTTTAGTTAAATTTTGGGAAAAATTCTAGCATATTGTATTGAACTTGTCAAGGTCTAAGGATATTGATGTATGTTTAATGTTTTATGATAGAATGATAATAAAGCCAAAGGAAAGATTATGTCTCAATGCAGTGGTCCACAACCTTTTTGGAACCAGACAAGTTTCACGTAAGACAATTTTTCCACAGACCAGGGCTGGGGTGGGGGATAGTTTTGAGATGATTCAAGTGCATTACATTTATAGTGCAGTCAAAACTCTCTGGAAAATAGAAATATAACAGCAAGGGCATTGCTAAATCTGTAGGAACTTCTTACAATTTCTGAAATATTTATATTAATAACATTTACGCTTATGAAAAATTGAATCAAGGGAATGCTTACCATCTCTTTTGATTTATAATGCCTACCATGTAACTTATAACATACTAAATAACCTTAATTATTTGTAACACCTCTCTCATAAGAAGGTGAAAAAACAATTCCTTTATGATTCTCAAGGGCCCTTTGGGAAATCTCAAAGATAGTGTTAGGCGCAAATGATAACATTTAGAATTTGTTTTGGGAAGGCAAAAATGTCAAAAGGTGTAAGGAGGTTTGAACACGATTAACTAGGATCATAGGTTACTGAGAAAATACTTGGCTATCTATCTATTTATTGAGAGGGTCAATAAGGATTTTAAAAGCAAACACAAGAGGTAACATGATTGTAAAGAACTTTAGTTCTTTCAAAGGTAAAAAGACTTGATTCTCTTAAATATTCAAGGACATGATAAAGTCAACAAAGCACAAGAGATTATTCCTGTAAAAGACAGAATTTTTGCCTTTAAGGTAGATTATTCAGAAGGTAAAGAAAAACATTTTATAAACTCTTATTAAGAGTATACAAATAATCCAAGAAACTCTTGTCATTTTAACAGAGAGAAAACCAAATTCTAGTCTTGTTCCAGCATAATACTTGATACTGCAGTTCTTCTTATCCCATGAAAGCTTAGCTAGCTTTGACCACAGCAGATAAAATTCTTGTTCTACAAACTTTACACAGCTTTCTATATTCATTCAAATTTTGATCTACAGTTTTGTCTTACTCATTCTGGAACAAGTAATCATTTTACCTTAAGACAATGCTACTATCTTTTACTTAAAAAAATGTTCTATATTTTGCATACTAAAGTTTTTCTTTCTGGTATTATTTTTCCCTGAGATTCTTATCTATATATATTGGTTATAGCTACAATAAATTTTATTTCACAGATGAAACTATGAGGTGGATAGTTCTGAATTGTCTGTCACATCAGTATTCTGTAGCAGACAAGCAGAGTTTATGAATATACACTTCACAATTTTTTATACCAATGCACTTCTTTATAGTACAACTTCTTAATTTGGTAAAAATGAACACTAACTGACTGAGATTGAGTCGTCTGTTTATCTATCTAATCTCTTCTATGTACCATAAAAATAAGAGGCAAAAAGAATGTAAAGTTAAAACATAGTTTCCATAAAAATACTATTGGAAGTATTAGAAGTTCAATTTTCTTAATATCTAGGAATTATAGGAAAAGCTAATTTATATATGTGCTTATTTATTATTAAACCAATAGGAAAGAAAACCTTTAAATTTTTTATATGATAAATTGGTAATATCTTTTGAGGGTAGGAAAATATTAACTATATATAACTTACAAAAATACACACGTATATTTATTCAGACAGACACAGATAAAGATCTCATAGATTCAATTTCAAAATTTTAGACAGGAATCAGGGATAAACACAGAAATATTATATGAATCAGACTGCTTTATATAAAGGATCTGGCTCCCTCAATTGCCACAGTTTTATGTTTTTACTAAGACTGTGTTTTTAGCAGATGGGATAAATTAATATTACTCGGTCAACATAAGGCTCATATGTCCCCACTGATATTTGTGGGTAAGAGTCTTAGATTTTCTTTGCCTTTGTGTGTAATCTTACGAAGGCTGTGAACTCAATTTTGGCTGAGGGCTTAAAGAGAAACCAAGAGGCTATTGGGTTATCTCCAAAGCCACCATCGGAGTGGATAAAAGATTCAGCATGTTTCCAGTTAGCTTTTAAAGCCTCAGATGGTTCCTCTTAGGATTTCTGAGACCTTCAGGAGCCCCTGATGGGGAGGGAGCCTGAAGCTTGAGTGACCATAGGGAGCGATGTGATGGCCAAAATGGGAGAGAAAAAGTCTGAGAGGTTTGGGTAGAGGGATGGAGAGAGCAGGAGTGGTTAAGGAGACAGATCAAGGATTTAAGGGAGGGGAAAGGAAGATGGTAAAGAGATTGTAAAGAGAAAGAAGAGGAAGGAGGGGTAATGATAAAGGGGACATCTTAGAGGAGCCAGTGCAGGGAGATCCCAAATTTCCCAAGAGGTCACTGAAGTTCTAAATATTCTTTAACAAAATGTGGCCATATTTGAATCTATGGAACTGAATTAGTGCCTTGATAATGAAGTACGTAGTTTGCTGCAGAAGAAAAGGAGAGAGGATGCCAATACAGTGAATTAAGATAATTAAATCAGAGATAAGATCCTAAAGGAGCTGGGGGAAAGTACCACTTAAATACTGCCTTGCAGGCTCACTATCCTAGCAGCCAAAGTAGCTCACCCCAAAACTTCCAGTGCAATCCTCAGTGGAAAAGCCAGGGGAACATCCTTGCCCAAGCCTCCTTAAAGGAACAAAGGAAAGACACGACAGGCCTTACAGAAGGGCCAAAAAACATTTCTTTGCCTGAAAGAATCAAATCAGCTCCTTCCTGTGCAGAAGCACAGATGAGACAACTGTAGCACTGGATTGGGTGGTGTGACTCCCCACCATAAACCCTGTTTTCCCCAGCAAAGAGAGGACACAAAGGACCCAAAAACCTGGCATGAGCACCTGGGAAAAGAATGCTATTTCCGAGGGAGTCAGCACTCCTTCCAAGTCATAACACCAGAAAACCGTCAAACAAAACAAACTTTGACTTAGGTCAGAAAAGACTTTACTCCAAAGACTATTGCAACAGGAAGAACACTGTGACCAGTAGATTTACAAATGTCTCACAGGTCAGGAAAAAAGACATTTTCTTTTATAGAGAGGAATAACCAAGACTAGAAAGACCAGATGCTGGGGAGTGGGATGAACAGATAGCATGACTTTTGATCAGGGAGCGTTTTTCTCTGCAGTCAGATGATTTTCAGGTAGGGTCATTAAAGAGTTTTTCTGTGTTTCAGTGCTTGTTTAAATGCAGGAGAAAGCCAAGGTTCAGGAATCTGTGGGAAGGAAAGAAGCCTAACTAAATTTTGGTCGAGTTAGAGGACACTCTGTCCAAATTGATTAGGGGAAAGAGTTTAGCTAAACATTTATGAGACAAAGAATGGGAATTTAGAAGGTCTATGTCTGGCTTTGTCATAGGTGAACAAGGGTATCATTCACAAGTCTTATGTAAATCATAAAGGGAAAGGCAGGGTTTTTTTTTGTTTTTTTTTTGTTTGTTTGTTTGTTTTTGTAAACCATGTCCTGGAACTCAAAAGGATGAGAGTTTCTTTATTACCATTGTTTTCAAGGACATAGGGCTCAGGTAAATTTCAAAATGGTCAATATGAAGAAATTATGAAAAATACATATAACAATTGATTACTATTTTAAATGTGTATGTGTATCTTCTTAAGTCACTGATCATTTAAAAATTAAAACATATTTTGAAACTGATTAAAATATTTCTGTAATACTCAGGTTTTCAAAAACTAACAAGGGGATTATGACAAATAACAATTGTGGCTTTCTAAAACATCCAAAGAATAAAAATATCACAAGCAAACACAACTAAATGAAGTTAACTTAAAATTTAACTGCTAAAAATGGTTGAAATCACTTTTTCTATGAATATATAAATATGCACTAGATAATCAGCTCAATTTTTTTTTTAATTCTGACAAAGCTATAGAGATAATAAAATAGTCATGGCTTTCACCCTTGGTATTGTAATTCTACTTCCAATCTTTCCATTTGAGCAAGTTTAAGCATAATGAAAAATTTAACAGTAATTAATGGATCTTTAAAATTTTTCTTCAATTGAAGGCATATGCTAATTACAACCCTCCCTGTGTAGAAGCAAGGGACGTGTGCAGAGAAGAGATCTCTGTGAGCTCAACCATGATGGGAACATCTATGAATAGTTCTTTCTACAAAGTGTGCAGAGTTTGCAAATGCTTCATATTAATTATGATTTGTTCATAAGTATATTTACTTTTGATTCTAAGCCTAGGGCTAAATTTTAAAGCTTGTATTTCATGACTAAGAAGGCAATTATTCTGTCAGGTTCAGTAACTATATAGCAGTTATTTGATTACCAGGTTTAAGGTTTTTTAACTATCTGAAGCTGTTATTTAAATTACACTTTAGGGTTTTATTATCTAGACTTCTAACAATGCCAAATCCATCTTCCATTTTGATTCTCTTTGTCCCTTAAGTCGTATCTGTCCTTTTGCTTTATTTCAAGCCATAAGTCTATTAAATACTATGCACAGAGTCCACAAATTGCTACCAGAAGTCACTTTTTATTGCTGCTAAAAAATCAATTGCAAGTTAGATTTTTAAATCTGAATATTTGGACATTGTGTATATGGCTTCAAAATGATATTCCATATAACCCTTTTTATTAATTATAGAAATAATCAAGTTAGAGAAAACCATAATGGTAAGTGAGCATAGGAATTAGCATCATTAATCTCAAATAAAACACAGACAATGTTTCTTTCTCAATATAGTAGTTTTTAATAAATTGAAGACCACTTTTCAAGTTTTAATCCAGTTGATAAGGCCTTTGGAAAAGCTAATAAAACACTGTACTTGAGAATAAAAGGGTGCAGTATTTCTGGTTTTGTCATTTCCTGATAAGTAACTTTACTCAATCACTTTTTTCAGTTTTGTATTTTATTTATTTATTTATTAGCTTTAAAAGTTTATTATTTTTTTGTTTCAAAATATAGAGATATAAATGTTTTTGGTTACATGGATCACTTTTGTAATGAAGTACAATACTAGTTGATAACAGTGTTATGAATACTAAATCAGATCATATACCTATGTAATAGAGCAGCTGAGATAATTTATAATATTAATGATATTAGTTTAAATATTAGACTTACTCCAAAAGTCTTATTTCATATTTAATGAAAACAACTTACATAAATATATGATAAAAATAGTTGCCTCATTAAATACAATGATCAGATTACAAAGTGGCCATTCTTAATCAGAATTGTCAAGTGCTTTTGATGCTGAGCAGATCTGAGCAGATTTCCCCTAACAGTGCTAGTTACTTTACACCTAATATCCAATCATTGTAAATGCTCCTCTGCTGTTATTATAAATGTTGCCAGAGTCCATTCATTCATATATAATTGCAATAGGATATTCTTTATTTTTCAGCATTCCCTCCACCCCGCAAGAACTCTGACATGGTCTTATGGCCAGGCTTCTGCTAAAATGACAATGGGGGATATAGTAGTCTGTAAAGGGTACTTGAAATAGCAACCACAGTAACTAGACACCATGGTCCAAAACTGGGGCCTTCATGGACACAGTACAGAGGACTTCTAGGCAGTCCAACCCTACACAATGCCTAATATTGAGAGCCAATCAATGACATTCGAAGACTTTACTTTCTAGCTCTCTGCTTCTCCCTGTTTGACGGAGAGCCACATCTTCTCATGCAGGGCCAATCACATCTCTGAATCATGATGGTGAAGATTGGAGCAAATGGATTTGGTCATATTAGGCTCCTGGTCAACAGGCCTGTTTTTAACTCGGGCAAAGTGGATGTTGTCATTATCAACGGCCCCCTCATTGACCTCAACTACATGGTCTATATGTTCCAGTATGATTGCACCCATGGCAGGTTCAATGGCACAGTTGAGGCTGAGAACAGGAAGCTTGGCGTCAATGGGAAGCCCATCTCCATCTTCCAGGAGTGAGATCCTACCATCACATGGGGTGATGCTAGTGCTGAATATGTTGTGGAGTCTGCTGGTGTTTTTACTACCTTAGAAAAGACTGGGACTCATTTGAAGGGTGAAGACAAAATGGTCATCATCTCTGCCCCATCTTCTGAGCCTCCATGTTTGTGATGGGCATGAACCATTAGAAGTATGGCACCTCCCTCTTGATCTTCAGCAATGCTTTCTGTATCACCAGCTGCTTATCCTCCATGGCCAAGGTCATCCATGACAACTTTGGAGGCATTGTATAAGAACTCATGACCACATTCCATGGCATCACTACCACCCAGAAGACCGTGAATGGCCCCCTCTGGGAAACTGTAGCATGACAGCCATGGGGCCGCGCAGAACATAATCCTTGCACCTGATGGTGCTGCCAAGGCTGTGGGCAAGGTCATCCCTGAGCTGAATGGGAAGCTCACTGCCATGCCTCTCTGTGTCTCCTTCCCCAATGTGTCAGTTGCAGACCTCATCTGCCATCTAGAAAAATCTGCCAAATATGGTGACCTCAAAAAGGTGATGAAGCAGGTATCATAGGGCCCCCTCAAGAGCATCCTTGGCTACACTGAGGATATTTCCTGCAACTTTAGGTGACAGCCACCCTCTACCTTCATCGTTGGGGCTGGCATTGCTCTCAACGTCACTTTGTTAAGCTTGTTTCCTGGTAGGACAATTTGGCTACAGCAACAGGGTAGTGGACATTACGATCCACATGGTTTCCATGGAGTAAGAGCCCTCTGGACCATTGTCCCAGTGAGAGCATGAGAAGAAGAGGTCCTCCGTTGCTAGCAGGTTTCTGCCCCTGTTCAATCCCTCCAAACACTGGGAAGCTCCCTTCTTCACACAATTTTTATTCCATACTTCCTGAAGAAGGGGAGGAGCTTAGGGAACCCTACTATGCCAACCCCACCAAGAAAAAAAAAAGAAAGAAAGGAAAAACCCAAAGACTTTACTTTCCTGATATGGGACATAAATTTTATTTTAAAACAAAAAAAACCTTTAAAAGATCTACTTAATTTTTTCCAGAGTTTTATCTCACAAAGTGTGTTAGATCACATGTTCTTTGCCTGGCAATACAGTTCACATGCAGTGCTCAATCTTTAGTCCCAGAGTTTTTTAATTTTATTTTTGACACCTTGAAAATTTTCACGTATGTTCTATTTGCCCAGATTGCTTCTTTCCAGTGCCATTTCATCTTGTGCACTCCTACTCAACCTTCACATTTTGGACCAAATATGTTCGTGTCTAGAAAAGTTTATAATATATCTGTGGGCAGAGTTTCTGTAGCATTTATAATTTTTATAATAGTGGTTATATTTTACTCTTCAAGAATATGATGGGCCCTGGTGTTCTTTGTGTCACTTTTGAATCTCTACATCCTACCACTGTGCCTGGCACAGAGAAGATACCCAATAAATACTGACTAAATGAGTGCTGGTTTAAGAAATCTTTAGGATGTACTCTGCGACAGATACTGTTATAGGTACTATAAATAGAACATTCAACCAAACAGCAGTTTCCTTCCATGTATGTTTGTTTTGATCTTTAGTGGGTGTCCAAGTTGGTCTGCTCATGCCAGGAAGCTGAGCATTTCAGTTTTGTAAGGGTTAGATTCTAATACCCATTTCTGTGTGTGATGTTCTGAAGAGCCGTAAGGAGATTCTGTAACTTAACTAATTGGAACATAAGATAAACTGTGGTCCTGAGATTATACAGTTAAGAGGGAATATAAAACCTTTGTATTCTGAGGTGCTACCGCCCCCTTCCCCCCAAAACAGAAAAATGTCCTAAATTATGAGGTAAGAGCAGACACAGTATATATCAGCCCAGAGAACTATCAAGCAAAAAAGTTCCCAGCACAGGGCAAATTTCTCCTAGGTTTTACCAATGATGCAAACATCACAAACTGATAAGTGAATCTTTTAACTTACAGAGAAATTAGAGATCAAAAGTTTACATGGAACTCTAATATATAAAAACATGCTATAGAGATGTTAGTCTGTTTGAAGCATAAAATAGAGGTACCATGGTTCTCCAAATTTGGCCTTTGTCTACCTCCTGAGAGCTCATCATCAAATTTCTGGGCTTGAAAAGCACTATTGGAAAACCGTAGTGTGTGACATGCATAACTATGCACAGAAATGAGGTTGTTTTATGTATTTTGTTAAATGGTAAAAATGAGGACATTAGTTATAAATATGTTAAATTGCACTACTGGTAGATTATCCTTGTGTAAACTGGAGAGATGATTTTTACTCTTAATTTTCTCAGCCACATTCATTAAGAGATGGTCTCCAGTTCTGTTCCCACATATTTCTTAATGTCAATTACTGTTATTCACACTAGTCATGTTACAGAAAGTCACTGCAAGTACTGAATTAGTGAATAGTGAACTATTGCTCCTAAGGAAAACATACATGGTTAGGTTCTCTGGTCTTAACATTTTCACCAAGCAAAATGCCATTTCTGTTATTCGTTTGCAATATTGTAAAACAATCCAGTCGCATCAGCATAGAAAACCTGCTCTTACACATAATCCTTTTTCTGTATAACACATACCAGGTATTTTAAAATTTTTCTGCAGTCTCCTGAGCTACAGAACCTGTCTCATCCAAAAGTTTAACACTTTTCATGCCATATCGCTTTTTGAAATATGAGAGCTAGCCAGTACTAGGTAAGAACAATTTAACATTTTCCTGACCCTCTGTAATTTGATCATAAATTTCTTAGGCATTTGGCTTCACAATACCATCCGTTACACTTTTTAAAATCAGTCATCATCTCTTGAAACCACAAACTGTGTTGCTTTCCACCTTTTCTATTGCTTTAGCATGCTATGCACACTCTTTGTAGCCTGGAAGAAAGCTAATTACTTCACCTATCCTGAAGATCCACATTATTGAGAGAGGAATTTAGAGTGGCAGCTACTTGAATATTGTGTATTGATAATACTGCAAAAGGATAGCTAAGCATGAGAATTTGTTAAACTCAATTAAAAATGCTCTGTAAAAGCATTTTAGTGAGCAGGAACTCACAACCACCACCTTCAAACTGAGGGACACCATATATATATCCTGGATGGATTTTAGATAGAACTAGAGGATGTTGAAACCTACAGTTATTTTTAGGAAGAGATGTAGGAGATAAAGATGTATACTCTTATAGTAATTCAAAAACACAGGATATTTAAAAAATATTAGTTAACAACTTATTCCTGCTTTAATACTTATAAAGGTGAGTTTTTAAACAGTAAATTTAGACAATGAGGCCCAGCACATTAATTGTGCAATAAGATGAGTGATAAAGAAATAGGTATGAGAAACTTTCTGCCTACCTCAACCTAAATGTAAAGGAAAGTGATAGAACAACTAAAATCCATGACCAGGGACATTTTAAACACCCAATTCACTCAATTCTATTCACTGACAAAATTGTCTATAGAGTCTCTGCTCTCTAGACACAATCTCAAATTACTTCCAGGAAAAAAAAATGCTTAAGCTGAAGAAAATTTTTTTCTCTCCTTTCTGGGCAAGAAAGGAAAAAAATACGTGACTGATATCCCACACATGCGTAGGAAAATCAAGTGTATTTTAAGCTATTAAATAAAAATATGGTTATATTTACATGTGCAAGTACACATTTCTAAGTATTTATTTAGAGTGACTATAACACTTTGTAAATAGAGTTGATAACAAAAAACATAAATATAATTTATATTGTAGTAATTGCTTTTCCAACTTCCTTCAGAGTAGCATACATCTTTTTAAAGAAAGCAATTTGGATTTATTTTGAATATTTTTTCAATTATGAGAATCTTGCCTGCAATTTGAATATAGATGTAGGATTTATTTATAGTTTAAGGCAGCCAGGGTAGGTTTTGGGCAGCTGAAAAGCACGATAGTTAGGCTAACAAAGGAAAGGAAGAGAAGTGTGTTCCAATAGGCACAATTTTAGAAATGCAGTGAGATCCAAATGTC
The DNA here is from genome assembly GCA_963574885.1 of Lepilemur ruficaudatus. Classification (NCBI taxonomy): domain Eukaryota; kingdom Metazoa; phylum Chordata; class Mammalia; order Primates; family Lepilemuridae; genus Lepilemur; species Lepilemur ruficaudatus. The sequence goes on from CAUYRT010010483.1 coordinate 23,975, forward strand.
CTACAAATACTTCTCCACTAATATTTGCCATCCTATCTGGAGCTACTATTATTAAAGTCATTATTTTTGGCTAAAACATTGTGGTTTGGTTTAAAAATATATAGTTGTAAAAGTAGTAGTCCTGGTAATAACAGCACAAACAATAATAATCTGGTAATAATCTGCCATATACCAGGCATTCTTAGAAGGGCCTTATAATGTTTCTTTCTCCCAGTCTCCTACATCTATTCCCACATGATCACTCTCAGCTAATGACTATGCTTCTTTTTTCATTGAGAAAACAGAAGCATTTAAAAGCAAACATCCACATGCTTCAACTACTGTACTTATCCACCTGTCTTTATCTGTGCCATTCACTGTGTCAGTTGTGCTGTCCCCACAGACTAAACTGGATCTTATTTAAGCTCACCCTTTCCACTAGAGCAGCAGTCCCCAACCTTTTTGGCACCAGGGACTAGTTTCATGGAACATAATTTTTACACAGACCAAAAGGGTGGGGTTGGGTGGGAAGGTTTCAGGATGAATCAAGCTCATTAGATTTATTAAGCAGTCAAACCTCTCTGCTAATGATAATTTGTATTTCTAGCCGCTTCCCTGTGCTAGCATCACCACCTCAGCTCCACTTCGGATCATCAGGCATTATATTCTCATAAGGAGTGCAACCTAGATTCCTTCCTTTGCAGTTTACAGTAAGGTTCGTGCTCCTACGAGAATGCTGCTGATGATCTCACAGGAGGCGGAGCTTATGCAGTGATGCAAGGGATGGGGAACAGTTGTAAATACAGATGAAGCTTCATTTGCCCCCTGGCCACTCACCTCCTGCTCTGCAGCCTGGTTCCTAACAGGCCAGGGACTGGTACCAGTCCATGCCCTAGGGATTGAGAACCACAGGCTAGAGCACTGCTTCCTATGCTGGCTCCTATGAAAGCCACCCCTCCCTTCTCACCTACATAATCAATTTTTCCTTCTCTATTGAATCGTTCTCCTCAGCATACAATCACACTGCTGCCCCATTACTTCTGCTCCTCTCCTCTCGATAGCAAACACTGATGATGCTCCCCTTCCTGCCGTCTCATTCCCTCTTGCACCTGTTTCAATCTGACTTTCACCAGTGCCACTCCACCAAAACTGCTAAATTGAGGTCACTGATAACCTTTTCCTTGCTAAATCCAATGGATCCTACTGGATCCTATTACATCCAGTAGATCAATCCGGCAATCATATAGTCCTTATTCTCTTTTAACTATCAATAACTTTTGACACAGTTGATCACTCTGTCCTCCATAAGATACACTTTCCACTTCACTTTCAGGACAGCTCACACTCTGTTTCCCTGCTCCATCTTTGCCTACTTCTCTGTTTCCTTGGCTGGTTCCTTCTAATACAAAAACTGCTAATCATTTAAGTACCTCAGAATTTGGTTCTCATCACTTACGGCTTCTCTCTCTTCTCTTCTTTGCTAATCTCATTTAGTTTCATGACCACAAATACTATCAATATGCTCTGGATTCTCACATTTCTGTTTAAAGTCCACGCCACTCCTCATCACATATCCAGAATCTGACTACTTCTCATCACAGTCTTCATCACTACCCTAATCCAAGCAACCATCAACTGAAACATCATTATGTGGCTGATGACTGATATCTGAAACATCAATACATGATTGTATTTGGAATATTCATCTTTCAATTATATTTCTGTTTGATGATAAATCAGAAAAAATAGAAATATTCAAATGTGTTTCACGACCTTCCCTGCTTTCTTTTGTATCAGCTTTCTCCACTGGTGATATTCCTGCCTAGGAAAATGGCCTTATATTTGATGCACAAATACTTACGATTGTAAGACAATACAATATAAAACACATTAGTTTTTACTTAAGATATTTTTATATCAGTTTGGTATTCTTTACATATATCCATAAATTTATGTTTTTCTTTAAATTTTTTGGCATAAGGAGAGCACTAAATAAAATGATAGTGTCACACTTATATTTATTTGTTTAACTTTAAGGATCTCTAGATTTCAAGAACAGAAGCAGTTTCATTCATTCAGGTTGGAGAATTTAGTCATTTTGGTCTACCCAGGTGAGAGCCAGTATGTCTGCACTGAATGACTATTTAGAGTGACTGCATTCTCACAACTATTCCTTTCAAATATATGTATTTTTTATCATGGGAAATTTTTCTAAAGGGGTTTTTATCCTCTCTTTTGGCTCTGTGCCAGGAATGTACATAAAGTCTAACAATTTGTACCTATTTTGCCTATAATCATTTAAAAATATATATAAAGTGTCATACTTCTAAGAGAAAGGCAAGATGTTTGAAAAAATGGGAAATACAAAGAATTGTATAGATGTTAATGCCAAATTAAACACCAGAAATTTGTAATACAGCTGAACACTGTCTAAGGAAAAATAACCATGCAAAAATAATGGTAATAATGGCAACCACTAATCTAACATATCTGACCATGTATAATATTAAGCACTTTGAATGCAGTCTCATTTAGTCACTATCAAAATGCTTTGAGTTCCAAATAATTATTACCATTTCCCAATGGAAAAACTGAGTTTTAGACATTTAATGGAGCTTGCTTAATGTTATATGATTAATAAATGTCAGAGCTAGAATGGAAACACAAATGTCTAACTCCAAAGTTACAATGTTTTTGCTTAAAAAACACAAGTTACCATAAAAAGATGGAATTTGGGTCACTTTTCATAAATAAATATCAAGAAATGAGTGGAAAGAAATACTTTTGTTAGGATGCTCATGCAGACTCTATGAGATCGAAACATCACCATGTGTATTTCTTTTCTGTTGTTCCTGTAACACATTACTATATTCTAAATGGTTTAAACCAATAAATTTATTATCTTAAAGTTCTGGGAGCAGAAGTCTGGCATGGGGCTCACTGGGCAAAATTCAACATGTTGGCAGGGCTCTGTTTCTTTCTGGAGGCTACAGTGAAGTATCATTTTCCAGCTTTTAGAGGCTGCCCATGTTACTTGGTTCAAGGCACCCTTCCTCCATCTTCAAAGCCAGTATGGATGGATTTAGTTCTTTTCACATCACATTACTCTAATTTCCTCTTCTGACTCCCTCTGCTACGTTTAAGGAACTTTGTGATTATGTTGGGGCTACCCTGATAAACTAGGATAATCTCACTACCTTAATATTGGCTAATTAGCAAATTTAGTTCTATTTGTAATCTTAATTATCTTTTTCTTTATAACATAACATATTCACACGTTCCAGGAATTAGGAGATTGACATTTTTGGGTGGCTAGCCTTCTACCTACCATAACGTGCTTAATTTTACTCAAACTGTAGAAAAACTTGATGCCGCAGAATTAATACAGAATCAATGCCTTTAAAGAACTATCTTCTTAAAGACAATAGTATACCAGGTTCCATAATCAGTAATAATTGACATTATAATGAAAGTATTTATTTATTTATTTTTATTTCAGCATATTACGGGGGTACAAATGTTTAGGTTACATATATTGCCTTTGCCCCACCCGAGTCAGAGAAAGTGTTTCTAATCAACAGCATTCAATAGATGTTTCATGTGCATGGGTGCTACGATGAAAAGTTTACGTGATTGATTAAAGCACAATAATGAACACAGTTTATTTTAAAATAATATAGAAAATTAAGAGAAGATAACCTAGCATTCTTTCATAGGTTTAGTATGAATCACAACCCCAGGGTTCCCTATGGAAATGTGAACAAGTGGAAGATATCACTATTGTGGAATATTCTGTCAGGCACAGGAATTTCTTTCTTATTGTCAAATGGTTTTATTTTTTCTGTTCCCACTCCATTCTAACCGATCTGGAGACTAGTTACTTACGCGCCTAATGAATGTGGTATAGTAACATAATGTTTACTGGTAGTGTGGGTAAAGTGAAGGATAATTTCCCAAGATTTGAGTGTGTGTGTGGTGGAGGGGGTCTGCTCATTATCTCAATTCCTCTCATTCTAAATTAGCAATGTTTTGCAATGGTGGCTAATTGGTTAAAAGAGTTTTGGGCTATAGCCATACTCTTACTTCCAGTAGTTATGCAGCAATTTTTTTTTACAGTTACTCTCTCTTATTTAGTCATTTCTTCTCCCATATTTAACTCTCCTTTACACAAAAATAGGAGAAATTCACATTAAAGATGAAATAAAGTGCATAATAAAAGTAAAGTAGGACCCAAAATGCTATTCACAAAGTAATAAATACCATTGCTAACTTCTCTCTAGCTACCAGGAAAAATGCTGATGTTGCAACAGGTAAAAAAAAATAATAGTGTCTATTAATCAATTTAACTTGAGGTGGATGTGTTTAGTGCCACAATCAAAATAGAATAAAATCTATGACCAGTTTAGAAGTTTCCAATATTACTTCCAAAAAAGTAATTATAATAACATGATTTACTAATATTTAACTATGTATAGGATTAATACACGTTATCCAGCTAAATGCCTGTAGCATAGGCTTGACTATTTTTATAATTCTCTACTTCAAAATAAATTTTCAAACATGATTTAAGAAACCACATTTATTTCTGTTTTCTCAGCAGTATTTTAAATAATTTTTGACTTTAGTCATATTTGCTTTAAGTGTGAAATCTGCTGCCCAACATAGGCTTTATGTCATTTTTTGTTTCAATAATTTATATCTTAATGTCACATACAAACAAAAGTCTGTGAAATCCCACAGCACCTATGCCAAGTCAGCAATATTTTGTTGGCAGTTCTTTTTCTTTTTATTTTCATGTGAAAACTTTACAATTTTAAGACTCAAAGAATAGTTTTTAATCATTCTTAAGTTTTTGGGTCAAGATAGTGGGAGGGACTGAAAATGCAATATAAGGTATAAAGGGAATAGAAGCACTACAGTGAAAGAAACAGAAATAGTGTTGAGGCAGGAGCAAGGGATTCACGCATCAGGAAGATGCGTGACAGCCAGGGGTGAGGGTGAGGTGGCAACGGAAGCAGCGGGGAATGCTCTTTGCCCAACGAAGCCCTATAAAATGCTCAAGCTGAAGTTAAGTATAGAAGGGAAGAATTAGCTATGTGACTGAAAAAAAAAAGGCTAATAAAAGGTTTCTCTACACAACAACTGTTATACAAATGATCTCACCTCTACCTTGCTCGCAGAATTCTTACATTTGGGGGTGAGGTATAGTAAAACAGTCAGCTCCCTGCCTGCACACCTTCAAATAAAACAGGTGGGCTATCACACCCAGTTTCTGTTGTCATGCAGTTCGCACCCAGCGGGGAGAAGTTTTGGGAAAACAGTTCTATGTATACTGCAGAATAGGAAACTCCCTTTGACTGGTTTATGAAATTCTACCTAGTGATTCATTCTGGAAAATGAGTCAACAGCAGGATTCATCACATTGGTTTGAAACACAAGCAAAATAAAAGACAAAGACTGAGAGGGTGAAATTAACCCTGGTGTAATCAGAGAAAATTAAGAAGTAGAAGATAACTTTTAAAAAATATATAAAAGTAGAATCTTCGGAGATATAGTAAAAGACAGTGTATGCTTAAAAGCAAAAAAAGAGAAACAATTAGAGGAAAAGAGGAAAAAAACTCTTAAAAAGCCATATACTTATAAGAAAATCAAGAGAATGACATCACTAAGATGGTGAAGTAGGAGATACCAAACTTCATTCCCCCACAAAAAGACAAATATAGACAGCTATTCACAAACAAAAAACACCATAGAGGGTTCAAGTGCCGAGTAAAGAATCTGCAGCAACACAGTGGATCAAAACAAACAAACAAACAAAAACAAACAAAAAAATAGAGACAGTTATGAGCAAAGTTATGAGAAAGGCAGAGGCTATTAGTACTAGCCATAGTGCTAGAACCACTGTGGTCCCCAGAGTCCTGCTCCTCAGATGACACAAGCATCTCTTGCCACTAAGGTGACCAACAGCCATTCCCACTGGGGAACTCTAGAGCGGGAAATGTGGCTGCACACTCTTTCCCCACCTAAGAAGTGGCCACTGTGTGACACTTTGGACCTTTCCCAGCCCTAAGTATGACCCAACCCTGGAACGCAGCCTCTCCACAAGTGCCCACGCTCCAGATCAGGGCTGTGTGGCTGCACTGGGCCTGCTCATAGCGCAGATACCAGAGCCATCACCATAATAAACAAGTTCATACTTCGGGCCCTGAGGCCAAGCCCTCCCACTGGATTAGCTGTCATAGGGAATTGGGTCCTGCCCAGCTGTGGAACCAGTCTAACATGCTAATCTCTGAATGTCCTTGTGCTCAATTCTATGGCTGCCCAGCTACTTCACAAACATTTATACCTCACAAAGTACCTCAGAGACACTGTGCATTCAAATCCAGGCCACCAAAATAAAGCAAATATCACAATAATGTGAGTCACACAAATTTTTTGGTTTTCCAGGGCATAGAAAATTTATGATAACACTACATGCAGTCTATTAACTATATAATAGCATTATATCTATAAAAATAATAGATATGACTTAATTTAAGAATAATTTATTGCTAAAAAATACTAATGATCATCTTCACCTTCAGTTAGTCATAATGTTGCCTTCATATTGATGACTGCCAACTGATTAGGTTGGTGATTGCTTGAAGTTGGGTTGGCTGTGGCAATTTTTAAAAATATGACAAAAATGAAATCTGTGGCTTCAAATGATTTTTCCTTTCATAAAATATTTCTCTATAGCAAGTGATGTTGTTTGATAGCATTTTACCCACAGTAGAACTGCTTTCAATATTGGAGTCAATCCTCTTAAACCACGCTGATGCTTTATCGACTAAGTTTATGCAATATTCTAAATCCTTTGTTGTCATTTCAGCAGTGTTTATATCATCTTCACCAGGAGTAGTTTCCATCTCAGGAAACCACTTTCTTTGCTCATCTACAAGAAGAAACTTCTCATCCATCCAAGTGTTATCATAAAATTGCATCAATGTAGACCCATCCTCAGGCTCCATTTCCAATTCTAGTTCTTTTACTGTTTTCACCACATCTGTAGTTACTTCCTCCACTAGCGTATTGAACAGGGATTCTCATTATTTATTATATTACATATAGTATATTTTTATATCTTTGTGCACAGAAAGTAATATTTTTGTATTATTCTCTTCAAGATCATTTCATTTTGAGCTGTGCAAGTTAAAGAGCTAATTTGCTTTTTAACAACTTATTCTGATATCACGAGGGGCATTCACCCCCTTTCTATGTGGCAATATTTCCATGTTAAACATCTTGGGAAATTTCATTAGTATTTCCCTTACTTTATTTCTCCCATGATTAAGAGCATTTCAATGGCATTAAATCTAACACCAATTCCCATTGAATTCTTTTATGTACAAGAAAAATTACATTTTTATTCATGAGTTAATGTTACAAAACTTAATGAGAAGTTTTTAGTAATGATTAGTTTCCTTTCCATTTAAAGAACTGAGCAACTAAGGCATTTAGAATAATGATCTCTTACCTCCTCTTCCCTATGTACTAGTAACAATTTAGTTACTATGATAATTTGCCAGCATACTATAATGAATGAAATTAAAGAGAAGACAGGTAAAGATTGTGGAATTTCTAACAAAAGATGTCTCCTCCCTCTTCAGTCTGTTGATATACGCCACAGTGATCTGGTGACACCATGTTGGAAAAGTCACAACTGACATCAGATTTGAATTTATAATACATTTGGGGGACAATAGTAGATTAAAATTGCTGGAACATGACATAGCAGTTAGTGTAGCCAGAGATGACTAAATAGGTACAAGAAGCCAAGTCCTAGATGGCCTTAAATGCCAAGTTAATATCATATAAATGTTAATAATGATTAAATAGTTACTGATTCTTCAGGGCATACCATGTACTGGACATTGCATAGAACGTTACATGCATTATGCCCGGTAGTCTTGACAAAATCTGACAATAAATATTTGCATTTATTTCATTATAAATGATTACATTTTACAGAGAATAAAAATAGAGATTAGAGAAGTTATTAAAATTAGGCAAAAATAACATAGCAATCGAATATCTGAGGTGAAACCTAAGGAGTTTAAGATGTGTTGAGTAGAAGAAGATTTTGGTGGCTTTTAAACTGAGGAATTATATGATATATTTTGACAGCAGAAGGTGGCAAGCTGAAGGGATAGTGCCTCATAGTATCAACAAAAATTGACAATGTTATCTCTTTCCTTCTTACACCTCTACTCTGGTGGCTTCTATGAAGCCTCTTCCTTCTGATTCTCCTCACTGTCCATCTTTTTTTTTTTTCGTCTTATTGTACTGCCCTTTTTTGTCTTGTATTATCTGCTCTTTGTTTCTGCCTCTAGGCAGAAACCCCCATGCACTTCTGTATCCATGTGTATCGTTGACAAGCCTGCAACTTTTCATTGGGACTCTCCCCTGAGCACTAGTTTAAATATTCAATTTCTACATCATTACTATATTAATCTTTTTTTCATTCCCACTGCTATAGCACTACCTCAGGTTCATTCCATTTCTTTCCTATATTATTTCAGAAACCTATTGACCAATTATCTGGCATTCAGTTTGCCTCTTTTTAATATACTATCAGAGTGATTTTCTGAAATGTAAGATTTATCTTACCATTGTCCATGCACGAGATTCACAGTTCACAGAATTTCATAATGGAACTATAATGTGTATAGACACCGGTATTTGTTGGTGATTTTTTTCTTTTGCGATACCTGGTATTATTATATGTTAACAGAATTTGTGTAGAGTAAGTTGTGTTCTCCTATTTGCTGATCTAGCCTGATTAGGACCTAGTGAATTCAGAGAATTTCAAGCTTTTTAAAAAATGTACTTTAGCTCTGAAGTAACTCAGATCATGTTTGTGTCATGGAATCTTAAGATCTTCCTTAGTCTATCAAATGGGGCAAAAAAAAAATTGTTTCCTCAATATTATCACTTTTTATCATTGTATAAAACCACCAATTTAAAGGATAAAATAATTTTACATTATAATGTCCAAAATAAGAAATTACAAGTTAGATCCTTATTGATCTCTGAGAAGAAAAAGTATCCAAAAGTAAATCCAAACTAAAGCTTATTACTAGAGCCCCAAGTCTACCACCAACTAGTTGCATGAATAGCACAGAAAAGAAGTCTCTGTCTCATCATCTGTAAAATGAAATTGTAAAATACGTGAACCCAAAGTTCCCCTGCAGCTGTATGATTTATTGGCTTATTTTTCACATGTATCTGTTTTGCCATGACAGCTAAAAACCCTTTTGTGCTTAGATTTTTGCTATAATATACTTTTTCAATGTATGCATTCTTGTATCTATCTTTCTCAAATATTGTAGATTTTTTACTTTGCTGTTTTGTTTGTGATATATATATGTATACATGTATGAGTTGTGTGTGTGTGTTATGCCACCGACTATGTAGCTATAAGAAAAAAAAGATTTCAGATATTGTATTTTAAATAGATGATGATGATAAAGAGATAGACTCAAATAAATCCTGTGAACCCAAAGGCAGATCTGTTAAAGACATAATGTAGACCAGGATTTGTGGTTTGAAAACCAGGGAAAACATTCAAGGTTCAACTTCTGCCAAATTGACTTTCTTACTGGCGTCTGTGAAAGTTTTAAAGGATTTTTCTGATAGCCTAAAAGCATATTTATGTATTTAATATTCTTAATTACATTTAGATTTTATGATGATTAGCAACTCTTTAATTATGTTGTTTATATCTAACCCCAATGCACACAAAGTATATTAAAAAACAAAAAGAAATATCACATCTCCATATACAGTGATCATATTAGGGTTTCTTTTGTGTCAGACTTTCATTGTTTCAATTTCTTTTCCTATGTCATACTTCTTTGGGATTCCTTCAACTCCTTATCAAGAAATCATCATAGTGTCTGACATGAGATAGATTTTCAAAAACTAAATTGTGTACAAGGAAACATATATGTAAAAATCCCTCTCTGGTTCTGACATTCTTCTCTTCATGCATGATTAAATTGGAGATGACAAGAAGCCTATCCAGTAATTAGCTTCAGCTTGCAGTTTCATTATTTGCAGTAGTTAGATTCTTCATGGTTGCACTGTAGTGTGTGTGGGATCATGGCCCTGCTTGGGCTCTAGAACATTTTGTGCAACAAAATAGGTGACACTTGATTCCTGCTTGCATGTCACACACATTTCCAAATAACAGTTTTATTATAGTGTCCTTAAGTATCTCATAGATTCAGAAGCTAGTAGAGCTAAATATTTTCAATTAACTGTAAAATTTTCTAAACTTTTAAAAGTTGTCATTAAATCAGGATATTAAAATCAAATCATTTTAGTTTATTTAGTAGTTTCTATAGCTAACATTTCTCAAACCTCATGTAAGTCAAGAAGTCCTATTAGTATTGGTTGCCTCACTATTAAACACAGATTATTTTAATGTTAAAAATATCTTAAGATATTTTCAGAAATTGTGGCTTAAGATACTCATTCTAATATGCTGATGCCTAAAACATACAGAAGTCAAGGGAATAAATTTAGGTTATTTATCCAAATTACCTAGCATTCCCATACTGCATATGCTCTTGCTGAAACATTAGGCACATTTGTTATTATAGCTATATAATAACCGTATGGCCATAAATGAAATTCCATGGGTTCATATATGTGAAGTGAATAGTCTCTAATATCCATTTTATCCTGAGTTTATATATTTTATTCATGTTATAAAATATCTATGTTCTTAGCACGTAGATAGAAATCAGCCTCTAGACAGTATTTTTAAGATGTTTGCTCATCAACAGATTCTAAGCACTAATGATTTGATAATTATGCTCCTATTCTGGCATAATGATTATACACTAGTAATATAATACTTTTCTGAGTTTCTGTTATGAAAAATTTCAAACATTTATACCCCAAATTTAATAACTGCCTTGAATTTTTTGTAACATTGGCTCCTTTTATTATTTTGTTGAAATATTTTATAAAATATTAAAATATCATGTTTTATCTTTATATACTTTACTATGAATCTCTGATAAATAAGGATTTCTCAATAGTTTATCTTAATACTATTACAGTAATAAGCTTTTCAGAGGATTAACAAAAGCCTTCCAAACTTTCTGACTTGGTGGGTATAACAGATTCATCTTCCAGTTGGCAGTTTGGGATGCATGGTCACATGGTGCACCATAGTTAAGTGTTGCATTACCAGCAGAGTCTACTTACATGTCTGGAGGTGTCTCTCAAAGGCATAAATCCATGCTGTCAATGGCATGGCTTTGCTCCTGATGGAAGTACCTTTTGCATTGTATGTGTTAAGCCTTAGTAATGTCTTCCTATATGGGAAAATGGGCCACCTCTGTAAGTTCTGAGTATTAATGGGGTCTGCAGAGCCAAAATTTTTAGGGACATCTGCGTAGATGTCCTTATCTCTACTTCAGGGTGCCAGTTGTTCCCATCAGGGCTCTCATCTTAGTTAGCATAAGATAACTACCTTGACTCAGCATGTAACATATCTGGAGCTCTGCAATTCTATCAACCCTCTATCTGCCAGTGAGCTTTGAGTTCTATTGCAGGACCAATCTCTTTGTAACCTTTCAATGATTCCTCTGCCTTTCCCACCTATCCTTAACTATTTAATGGCCCACAGTTTATCATTATCTATCTTTAGTGTCAATTCAACTTAGGGAAAATCAGCAAACTTTGATGTCTCTATAAGCATTATTTCTTTCTTTTAAATGAGTGGATCATTATACCAACAAGAACATCCCCCTCCACAGATGTTTTCCTAGTCCAACATGGGTGAAATCTTCAGCATTATAGCTGCCATCTTATGCCAGGGACGAACCATGCCCCATATTACAGGAGAGTCTTTTAAGCTGAATGATGACTGATCCAGTTCTAAAACCCCGATTTACTGCTTATTTTCTCAGAATTCCTTCTCAATATCAGTTATGCCATTTGGGGTCCTCCAAGAAGCAGATGTTAACGTGATCAAACATGCAAGAGGCGTTTTAGAAGAAATTCCTGTGAAACACAAATTGGCAGAGAGCAAAAGCAATTAGGAAAAGTATTCAGATAATAATGTCAGTCTCACAATTGTGAAGGAGCAAAGGAAATATGATTTGGGCAGAAACATTCTGAAACTGAAAGTTTTTTTGTTGTTTGATTTGTTTTGTTTTGTTTTGAGGAAGTTTTTTCCAGGCTGATGGCAAGTCCCCTAGCAAAGGTTGCCAGTTGGAATAGTTGCGTGATGAGTAGAAATAGACCAGCAATGATGCTCCTTCATGTCCAATCATGGGCCAAAAGCAGCCTGGGGAGGTGCTGCTTTGGTTCAGTTGCCGTGGTGAATCCAGTGAAGCAAGACCTAGAGTTGTATCATTATGCAGCCAACAGAAAGTTCAGTTGAAGGAGATCTGAGTGACACACTTCTATGGCCACTGCACTGAGACTTGGGTGGATCCAAGGGTATATTTCTTCCAGGAATATATTATCAATGTTGTTATATAAACTAATATATGATAACTTTCATTCATTCATACTACACAGCCTTATTAAGTTCCTATTGCATATCTGGTGTTTCCTATATTCTGGGAATAAAGTGTAGGAAAAAATGTAACTCCTGCCATCATATTATTTACACTTTACAGCAGCAGTCCCCAACTTTTTGGGCACCAGGAACCAGTTTCATGGAAGACAGTTTTTCCATGGATGGCTGGGGTGGGGGGAAAAGTGGAGCTAAGGTAGTGATACCAGTGATGCGGAACATCTGTAAATACAGATGAAGCTTTGTCACTTGCCTGCCACTCACCTCCCGTTGTGCAGCCCAGTTCCTAAGTTTCCATAGAAGGGGTGTTGGTGTTGGTCAGGGGTGAGGCAGAGCTCTGTGGTGCGTTTCCTAACAGGCCATGAGCAGCATGAACCAGTACTGGTCAGTGGTGCCGGGGTTGGGGACCACAGCTTTAGAGAATATGGAAATTCAGTAAACAAATAAACATAAAAATATATATTGTATAAAGGGTGAAAAGCTTTGTAAAAATATTGAGAAGTGTCCAGATTAGAGACACCTGGGGAAAATGGGCTTCTGTTTTATATAGTGTAACCAGGTAAGTCCTCTGTAACATAGAGACATTTGAACAGAACACAAGTTATATAGATTTCATTGGATCCCTTTTGCTGTTATCAATTTTCATTTCTTCATAATTAAAGATATTGTGAGAACCTATATGTGTGTGACTACACAATGAACTAAAATCCAGTCTGTTCATTTTAAGATTCTCATGACTTCTCCTTGTTTCAAAGTTGTTATTGGATAGCGCTCATTTTTCTGTGACTGGCCATAGACTTCTCTTTGGATTTTCTGCACTATTTTCACTTAATTTTAACCCCGTGAAATTGCTCTAAGTGTGCTTCAATTGCCATGTCTTTATTGATTTTTTTTTATTTATCTTTAGTAAAACTAACAAAGTACTTAATATCAGTTTTCTGTGTTTGGTGGGCATAATAATGGTGCCCCAAAGATGTCATGTCCTAACTCCTGGAAATTGTGAATATATTATATATCGTGTTGCATGCCAAAGGGGAATTACTGTTATAGATTAAATTTAATTAGTTAATCAACTGATTTTAAGATAAGGAGACTTTCCTGCATTATCCAGCTAGGTCCAATTAATTTCAAGAATCATTAAAAGGGGGAAGACAAAGATAGAAGAGGGGGTCAGATTGATACTATAAGGACTCAAGCACCACATTCTGGCTGAGTCCTCAGTGACGTCTAAGATGGAAGAAGCAGCCATGAGCCAAAGGATACAAATGGCCTCTAGAAGGTAGAAAAGGCAAGAAAATGGATTCTTCCCCTACAGCCAGCAAAAAGGGATATAGCCTGACTGACACCATGATTTTAGCCTAGTAAGACCTGTATCAGATTTATAAACTACCAAAATATAATGTGATAAATTTCTGTTGTTATTAATATAAGTCACTAAGTTTAAGATAATTTGTTGGGATAGCAGTAGGAAACTAACAACGTATCATGTTAACCAGAAAATAATTTATTTTCCCTTTATTGTTTTTATTCTGAGAGAAACATTTATTATCATATTATTATTTATTTTAGAATATTATGGGGATATAAACATTTTGGTTACATATATTGCCTTTGCACCACCCAAGTCAAAGCTACAAGCATGCCCATCATCCAGACAGTGCACACAGCACTGTCACAGGGGGGTGAATTTCTCATCCCCTCCTTGGCCCTCCAACCTGCCCAACATCCAATGAATGTTACTTCCATATGTGCACATAAGTGTTGATTAATTGGTACCAATTTAATACTGAGTATATGTGGTGCTTGTTTTTCCATTCTTGTGATACTTCACATAGAAGAATGGGCTCCAGGTCCATCCAGGATAATGTAAGAGATATTAGTTCACCATTGTTTCTTGTGATTGAATAGAACTCCATGGTATACATATACCACATTTTATTAATCCACTCATGTATTGATGGGCACTTGGGTTGTTTCCACATCTTTGCAATTGTGAATTGTGCTGCTGTAAACATTCTAGTGCACATGTCTTTGTTCCTTGGGGTAGATGTCCAGTAATGGGATTGCTGGATCAAATGGTAGTTCTACTTGTAGCTCTTTGAGGTATGTCATTTCTAATCTGTTCTCCAGTGAAAGCCGCTGGCTTCATACATTATGTCTAGTTTATTAGTAGGGTATGGTAGAGGAAGTGGTAAACTTAGTCCCTGTTACTTTATCATGCCTGGAATTTGAAGTCAAAGGTTTGTTGTTTTTTTTTTCTATTTTTTCTAATTAGTAAGTCAACTTTTTAGGTGTTAAGAATTTCTCTGACATCTAAACTTCTGTATTCTTTTGAAATTTGGTAAAGTCTCTTTCAGCTTCTTGTGGAAATAAAATATTTTGTAACTTATTTTATTTTCTTTCAGCTGATATTCATATTATTTTCTTCTGGTATATTATTCTACTTATAAGTATTCAATATATATTTTACTTTGTAACTGGTCTATGCCTTCCAGATTTTACTGAATCTCAGAGTGATTCACTGAACCAATGCGTTACTAAATAATAAACACCTAACATAAGTCTTTTCATCATTCATCCATTCTGAGGCCAATAACCTTTCCCTCAGATACTTCAACTCTTCTAAAGCTTCATTTCAGAATCCTCTATTTCTGCTTTTCAATTTGTTTTCTTCACTTATTCATCTACATTCACTAATGCTCTGTTTCTAAATTCTCAGTTGGAGAATTATCCAGCTACTAGTAGCTAAAATGGAGTATAGAAAAAAGTACGCTGAGACCAGAAATCATCCTATAGGCCAATCTGAGTAACTAACCACCAGTGCTAACGCTTTCCATAGTAACGTGCTTCTATTTCAAGCCAACTGACCTAACTGATGGCCTAGAATGCCTAGTATCTGAACTTATACATCAGTTATGAATGAAAGAGTCTTTTGGCATTATATTTCTTTTGCTATTTAGATTTCATTCAAATAAAAATGTATAACACATAATTAAATTTTTTGAACAGAAAACAAAATATATTATGACAAAGCTCTACTTAAACTAATGTGTGTGCGTGTGCATGTGTGTGTGTGTGTGTATATATATATGTGTAGTTATGCATGTGACTTTTAGCACTTTGAGGGACAAGTTCCTGTTTAATATGGTCATAGTCGTTATATATTACACAACATGAGGCATATATCAAAAACGTTTCATCAGTGTTTATTGATATTGGGAACACTTTAAGGCTGTAAAGTTCCAAAAAAGGGTATAGGTTCCGTTGAGCCAATTTATAACATGAAAATAGAAATCAGCATGTCATATTTTCACAGCTTTTAGTGTTGCTACTAAATAACAGGTATAGTTTCTGAATATTATGCTCCTATGATGCTTATGAGCTCTTCAATTTATTTGAAGCATAATACTTCTCACAGCAAATAATAGTCCTGTCTAGCTACACAGTAGGCACTCAGAAGTTCTCCAGATTGAAATAGCTTCTGTTAAATACATCTGTAGGTGTTGAATCTTTTTACTTCTTCTTAGTGTTATGTTCTCAGCTGTCAGCTGATGTCATTTTTTTACATTGAATCTCTTTAAGTAATTTGTTATTTTGATGGACAGATATTAAATCTCTTAAAAACCTGATTGGATTCATCTTCAGTTTGTGAAAATTTATCATCAGTGTTCATCTTCAGGCCTAACAGCTACAAATAACATCTAACATGATGGCCTTTAGAATCTTCCCTTTCTGCTTGTAAATAGTATTAATATTACCGTTAATAAATATGGAGGGTTTTTTTTTACATGAGATTTATTGTAATTATTGCTTCATGAAAATATAAAATTTGCAAGTAAAGAATAACTTTCAGACTTACATTAGTTAATCATAAAATTATTTCAAACAGTTTCCAGTTAACTTGACTGTCCTAACTTTAAGTATGCTTGCTTACGGTCAGTTATTTATGTATTTTTCTCTGAAATCTAAGCTTTCTCAGTTCAGTCCCATAGTTAAATTCGAATGAAATAATATTCTTGAAAAAATGTAACATAATCTTTGTAATTATTCCCATTCTATTTTTATGAAGTCTTAAAATGGAATTTATTATTATTTATATAAATATTTACTTCAGACATTACCATTGCTCACCAGGATATCTGGGTTTTCTCCTCATTAGAAGACACGGGTTCCCCTCCCTTTTGGAGATAAGCATGACTGAGTAACTTTAATTTAAACATAATTTTCAGAAATAGATTTTAAAAATAGCTGTTTCATTCTTTATGTTCTTTTCTTTCAAAGCACTTATTATCATGATATTTGTTAATTTTTAGGTTACACAAAAATGAAACTAAATGTGAAGTTACATGGAGGCCAGGTACACTGGAGGTTCACTTGATCATGGAATGAATTGTTTTTGTAATTGAGAAATAAGTTTTCTTGTGAAAAGCTACTGAGCCTGATAACTTGTAATCTTGATTAACAGGATCTTTTTCTCTGCTCAGGTCATTATTTTTTTCATGTTATTAACTCATACCTGTGGTGCTTGTTATTAAACCTTCAAATACTGTTCCATTTCTCACAATTTTTAACTTATACCAACCTACTTATGTCCAGTATTATTGTCTTATCCTTTATAAAAATTTTCCTATTTATTCAAGAATTTATGTCTTCTTTCTATCTATTCCTGTTTCACCTTAGTCTATCTCATTGGTCTCCAAAATGAGGACTATATGTCACAGTAGTTACAAAAGTAACTTACTAGAGTACAGAAGGAAAATGTTAGAATTTAATTTATATATACCTTTCCTATTAAAAATAAAAAGATACAAAATTTGCGTATCTTCTTATGCTGTCAAAGATTCTACATGTCATATGTTCAGTTCCTGTGCACCTTATGTGGCACACAATAAATCCCAGGAAAGAAATGGGAGTTCTACCACATGCAGAGGTTGGCAGGGGGCCCTTTGAACTCTTATTTTCTTTCAGTTCACTGAAACACATTGTAGTTAATATGTAGTTTAAATACATGATGTAAAAGATAATACTAATAAGAAATATAATAGCAAAGCACAAGAAAATATATATTATGTACTTTAATAATAATATTTACTAAATGATATCTGAAAAGACCAACAAAAATTTTATCACGCCTTCCTGAATTATGGCCTACAAATTCAAAATAATCAGGATTATATGCAATGAGAATTTGCTTCATAAAATGAATTAATAAGATAAATATATTTTTATAAGTAATTTATTATATTTTAAATTGTCTTTTTCATTTTTAAGTTGAATGTCTTTTATGAAACCCATAATATATTAATACAGTTGCACATATATAGATATTATAAATAAATACATAAATGTGTATGATAAATATTTTTTGATAGTGTTGTATAAAAGCTGGAAACCAGTAGGTGAAAAAATAAACTATATTTTTACAGTATTTTTCTTTTTTATTTTGAGATGTGTTGGTATTATATGGAAACATTTTAAGCATTTTGAGAACAAACAGAAAAAAGATATCTTAAGTTTTTTCTATATTCACTATAGAAACTATGGCTCTATTGTGCATGTAGTAGGCAGTCAAAACATGTCACCTATGACCATGGTCACTAGAAGGCAAAACGTGAATGTGCTTCTGTGACAAGTGACATTTAGCAGTTTACATTTTTGGTAACATCACTGTCACACCATATTAACAATGGATTACGTTAGCCAATTAGAAAGAATAAAAAAATGTGTTTATGCACAATGAGGGTCATCCATTCCATTGACGTATCATACTTATTCTTAATAAAATTCCTGACATACACCTTTTTTAAAAAGATTTAAATTATCTGAGAAAATTCAATCTACTTCTAAGATTTCCATTTATGAATTTAAAACAAAAATCCCAGCAAGCTAAAACTTAAAAGTGTAGTTTAACTTTTAATGAGAGATGATTTGCTCTCTATTTGTAAAATTGAACCTAGAATAATAACTGTAGGTCTAGATAAACATTGGATTTTATTGGAGAGGAGTGAACATAACAGAATGTTCCTGATGTTCCACTAGTACAGAGCCGTAAGTACTTGTTTGTTTCATTTCAAAGAGATCGTGCTTGTAAGGAGGAACAAAGAAGATGCGGACAACAGAAATGTACTGCACAATTTTATATCTTGCTCTCTGACTGGAGAAATTATGGATTTTTGTAACACATGTATCAGCAACAAGAGCTAAGAAATAAGTGCAAGTAATGTCTGATTATTCTGATTATTACTTAGTTTCCGAAGCAAAAGTCAGAAATTATGTTGAAAATCTTTTTTAAAAAATAATTATATCTGTCTCTTGGAGTTCCAAATCTTTTTCACTAAAATATGACAAAAAGAACTAGTTAATTGACTTAAGCCATGCAAATTGAAAAGAACCATGTATCTATTAATTGATTTTTCTTTTGAGTGCCATGGTTAGGAATTCCTAAATTCAGATCCTTTTCTACCTTCTGCAGACAAACACAGTAATAAAAATATAAATAAACCAAACAATGGAACATAGACTACATAATAAATGATTAAGAAATGACAAAAGAAAATAACAAAGAGAAATATAAAATATATTGACAAAACTAAAACCAACTGTATCTGCCACATCAATAAATATAAATGGGCTAATGAAAAAGACTTTTAGAGTGAGTTATAAATAAAATATCTAAACATGTGCTATGAATAAGAGTACAGCAGTTCATATCCTGGAGTAGATTGGATTTCAAGTTTGGAAAATCGCTGACTTTGAACCAGGAACAAATTATATGGCCAGTTTTTCACTCGACTTTTGATTTCTAATGTGGGTAATAATTGATCCTACCTCGAAGTGTTGTGAGAAATGTAATCACATTAATGCATGTAAAGCATTTAAAAATTGCTCAAGACTACAGTATCTCATACCTAAGATTCCAGCCTGCCCACCTGCTGTACAGTTTTAATACATTTAGATTTCCACAATGGTAATCCCTTGCAAAACTGTAGTACCATATCATAAATGGGATGACATTGGCATGATACAATTAAGGATACATAACATTTTCATCACAAGAATCCTTTATGTTGCCCTGTTATATCTACACCCACTTCCTTCCTACCTCCACCCTCCTCTAACTCTTGGCAGCCACTAAACTGTTCTCCATGTTATCATTGTGTAATTTCAAGAATGTTATATAAATGAAATTATAGTGTAACCTCTGGCTTTTTTGACTTAGTATAATTTCAGGAGATTCATGCAGGTGGTTGCATAAATCACTTATCCATTCTGTTTCATTGTTGAGTAGTATAACATGACATGATGTACCAGAGTTTATTTAACCATTTACCTTTTGAATTGATCCAAATTGTTGCCAGTTTTGGCTGTTGTGACTATAGCTGATGTAAACATTCATGTACAGATGTTTGTGTGAATGTAAGTTTTTATTTTTTGGGTTAAATGCTCAGGAGTAAAATTATTGAGCTGTACGGTAGGTGAAAGTTTAGTTTAGTTATTAAAAAAAAAAAAAAACTACCGGAATGTTCTCTAAAGTGGTTGTACTATTTTATATCCTCACCATCAATGAATGAGGTCTCCAGTTTCTCGCCATCCTTGCCAACATTTGGTGTTGTCACTAGTTTTTATTTTAGCCATTCTGAAAGGCATGTAGTTATATCTCATCGTGGTTTTAATTTGTAGTTTCCACATGGCTAATGATGTTGAATACCTTTCATGTATTTATTATTTGTGTACTTTATTTTAGTGAAATGTCTTTTTATGTCTTTTGCCATGTTCTAATTGTATTCTTTATTTTTCACTACTGTTTTTTCTTCACATACTCTAGATACCAGTCCTTTGTTGGACATGTGGCTTGCAAATATTTTCATTTAGTCTATAACTTGTCTTTTCATCCATTTAATAAGGTCTCTCACATAAAAAGAAAAGTTTTTAATTTTAATGAAGTCCAATTTATCAATTTTTCCTTTTATGGCTAGTGGTTTTGGCAGCAAGTCTAAGAGCTCTTGCCTAGGTCTACATCCCTAAGATTTTGTCCTATGTTTTCTTCCAAAAGGACCATACTTTTATGTTTTACATTTAAGCTGATGATCCATTTTGAAGTAGTTTTTGTATAATGTGTAAGAATATTTGAGTAATAGTTTTATTATTATTATTTTGCCTTTGAAGATCCACTTGTTTCTTCACCATGTGTTGGAAAGTCTATGTCCTTATTTCAAAGAATTGCTTTTATACTTTTTCAAAAATCAGTTTAATTAATGGACACAGCAAGCGTTGTAGGGGGGGAAGGGCATGTCTCAAATCATGGTTGGGATGTGGCAAAGTCATAACATGTAACCATAATGTTTGTACCCCCATAATTTCCTGAAATTAAAAAAAAAAATCAGCTTAAAGTAGGTGTGGATCTATTTCTGGATCCTCTATGTTATTCCATTGATCTATTTACCTGTTCCTTTCCCAATACCACACAATCTTCTTTAACTGCAGTCAAATAATAAGGCTCAAAATTGAGTACACTGGTTTTTGCAATTTCTTCTCCTCCCCCCCTTTTTTAATGTCCTTTTTTAAAATTTCAGAATATTATAGGGGAACAAACATTTTGGTTACACAGATTGTCATTGCACCACCCAAGTCAGAGCTACAAGCATGCCCAACCCCGACATCATGCACCATACCCATTAGGTGTGAATTTACCCATCCCCCCTCTGCTCTCCCACCCGCCCAATGTCTTATAAATGTTACTTCCATATGTGCACATAAGTCTTGATCAATAATAGTGATTTAATGGTGAGTACATGTGGTGCTTGTTTTTTCCATTCTTGTGACACATCACTTAGAAGAATGGGTTCCAGCTCCATCCAGGATAATATAAGATGTGTTAGTTCACCATTGTTTTTTGTGGCTGAGTAGTACTCCATGGTATACATACATCACACTTTCTTAATCCACTCATGTATTGATAGACACTTGGTTGTTTCCACATCTTTGCAATTGTGAATTGTGCTGTTTTGAACATCTGAGTGCAGACGTCTTTTTTAGAGAATGTCTTATTATCCTTTGGTTAAATACCCAGTAGTGGGATTGCTGGATCAAATGATAGTCCTACTTTGCGTTCTTTGCGGTATCTCCATACTAATTTCCATAGAAGTTGTACTAGTTTGCAGTCCCACCAGCAGTGTAAAGGTGTTCCCATCTCTCTGCATCCATGCCAACATTTGCTGTTTTGGGACTTTTTGATGAAAGCTATTCTCACTGAAATTAAGTGATATCTCATTGCTGTTTTGATTTGCATTTCTCTGATGATTAGAGATGTTGAATATTTTTTCTCGTTTGTTGGCTATTAGTCTGTCTTCTTTTGAAAAGTTTCTGTTCATGCCCTTGGCCCACTTTTAATTGTTTGTTGAAATTTATTCATCTTTTTCAAGAAGTTTGACCTATAACTGATATATTATCTTTCCATATACATTTTAGAATAATCTTGCCTTTATCTACAAAATATCTTCTTGGATTTTGACAGAAATTAAGTTAGATCTGTACAATTTGGAGAGAAACAATATCTTTCTTATGTTTAGTCATCCAATTCATGAGCATGGTATCTCTATTTAGATCTTATTTTATCGCTCTTTTATTTTGTAGTTTTCAACATATAAGTGCTATACGTGTTTTGTTAGATTTATACATTAGTATTTTTGAGCTGTTATAAATTGTATTACATTTTTAATTTCAGTGTCCACATGTTCATTGTCAGTATATAGATACATAGAAATTTTTTCATGTTTACCCTGTATTATGTGACCTTGCTGAACTCACTTATTATTTTATGGTTTTTTGCTTTTTTAAGAATACTTGGGATTTTCCACATAATAATCATGTCATCCACAAATAGGGACAATTTTACTTTTTCCTGTTTGTCTGTATGCCTTTTAAATTTACTTTATCACCTTATTGTGCTGCCTAGAACTTACAAAAATATGTTGAATCAAAGTGGTAAGAATAGACAACTTTACCGTGTTTCTTGGCAGGAAAACATTCAGTTTTTTAGCATTAAGTATAATGTTAGGTGTAGGCTTTTTGTAGATACTGTTTATCAAGCTGAAGAAATTTTCCTTTATTCCTAATTTTCTAAGATTTTTTTATCTTGAATTGGTGTTGAATTTTATCAAATAATTTTTCTTCATCAACTGATATGATCATGTAATTTTCCTTCTTTAGCTTGTTGATATGGTGGATTAGATAGATGGATTTTGAATATTGAACAAGCCTTCTTCCCTGGAATAAACCTCACTTGATCAGGATGCATAATTCTTTTTGTATATTACTAAATTCCTGTTAAAGTTTTTTGTTTCTATATACATGATAGATATTGGTCTATACTTTTCTTTTTCTTTTATTTTTTGCATTGTCTTTGCCTGGTTTTTGTATCAAGGTAGTATTAGCTTCATAAATTAAGTTAATAATATTCCTTCATCTCTATTCTATAAAGGATTGTTCAGGATTGGTGTTAATTCTATGGCAGTATTCTTCAGTGAAACTGTCTAGGTGTGAATATAAATTTTGTGCAAGTTTAAAATTATTCATTCCATTCCTTTAAAATTATAGTACTATTTTATTATTTATTTCATATTGAGTATGGTGTTGTATTTTGTGCCTTTCAATGAATTGGTCCATTTCATCTAAGTTGTCAAATATATGTGTGTATAGTTATTCATGGTATATCTTTATTATCCATTTGATGTCCGCTGGGTCTTTAGTGTAGATATTTAATTTTCAATACAGAAAATTTGTGTCTTTTTCCTTTGTCCCTTTCCAGTATTGCTATAGGTTGTAATTTTTAGTGATCTTTTCATAGAACCAGTTCATTGTATTATCGATTTTCTTTAATTTTTTTGTTATCAATTTCTTTGATTTCTACTATTATTTATATTATTTTCTTCTCTCTGCTTAGTTTGGGCTTATTTTGTCTTTCTTTTAGTAATTTATTGAGGTTGGAGGTTATATTATTGATTTGAGACTTTTCTTCTTTTGTAATACAAGCATTTAGTGCTATCAATTTCCCTCCTAACCTTGTTTTAGCTGTGTTAAAACTTGTCAAAATGGACAAATCGATTTTTGATTTGTCAATTGATTTGTCAATTTTGACCAATTTTGATATGTTGTATTTTTAACTAGTTTAATGCAAATTTGCATTTTGCTTAAGTCTTCTTCTTTGACTCAGATTATTTAAAAATATGTTATTTAGTTTCCAAGTGTTTAGAGATTCTCCTGTTATCTTTGTTATTATTTATAGTTTGGTTTCTTTGTTTTCAGAGAACAAATTCTATATTATTTCAACGTTTTAAATTTTGTTAGAGCTTCTTTTTCTGACACAGAATATTGTCAGTCTTGGTATTTGTTCTATGGATACTTGAAAAAGTATCCAACAAAATACATATTTTGTTGTTGAGTGAAATTTTCTGTATGTGTCAATTATAACATCTTGATGATGTTGTTGAATTCTTCTCTTTCCTTGCAGATTTTCTGTCTAGCTGTTCTATCAATTATTGAGAGAGGGGTGACAAAGGCTAACTGAAGTACAATTGAGGATTTTTCAACTTTCCTTTCAGTTCTGTGGGTTTTTGCTTCCCATGTTTTGTAGATATGTTATTTAGTGCATACACATTAGGATTTCTATCTGCTCTTGGTGGACTGAACCTTTCATCCTATTAAGTCTCTTTTTAAAATTTTTTTCTTTGTTTTGATTTCAATTTTTTCTAATATTAATATCGCTACCCTTGCTTTCTTCTGATTGTTTGCATTAAATATAAGTTCTATCCCTTTACTTTCAACCTAACTGCATTTATTTATTTGAAATGAATTTCTTGTGAGTAGCACATAGTCAGGCCATGTTTTCTAATCAATTCTTCCAATTCTTAAAAATTAGTGTTTTTAGAACATTTATATTTAATGTGATAATTAATGTTATGGCTTAAGTTTGCTGTTTTATTTCTTCATTTTTTTCTCTACTTTTTTTATATTTCTGTTTACTTTTTCCTGTGTTCTTACAGGTTTCTTGAATTTTTGGGGCATTCCATTTTGATTTATCAATAGCGTTTTGGGGCATATTTGTATTGCTATTTTAGTGGTTGTCCTAGATATTACATTATGCACACAAAACTTATAATCTCTTGGTATCATTTTACCAGTTTCATTTTACCGGTGAAAATTTACCTTCTCTTATGTTCCTTTAACTTTTTCATTTATATTATATTTGTATAAAATCAGCCAGTGGTCTAATTTTGCTTCAAGCCTCAACCATAATTTTAAAAGTTCAAAAAAAGAAGGAAATCTAGTATATTTTTCCATAGTATTGCTCTTTCCATTGTTCTTTCTTCTTGATACTACAAGATGCCTTTATATCATTTCTTTTCTATTTGGAGATCTTCCTTTAGCCATTTTTTCAGCATTGATCTTCTGGAGACAATTTCTCTTAGTTTTTCTCCATCTAAGAATGTTTGATTTGCCCTAGATTTTGAAGGAATGTTTTCACTGGATATAGAATATTGTGTTAACAATTCTTTTATTTCTGAGCTTTAAAAATAGTATTCCACTTCATTCTGGTATCCACGGTTTGTGAAAGGAGATCTGCCATTAGAATTGTTTGCTTGTTTCTTTCCCTATAGGTTAGAGATTCTTGATGCTCTCATAATATTTTTATTTTCTTTATTTTTCAGCAGTTTGACTATAATGTGCTCTGTTACAGATTTCTTTGAGACTTTTTTTTTTTGAGAGGGGGGTTACTTGGCTTCTCCAATCTGACGTTTTATCTCTTTTGTTATATTTGGAAAAATTTCAGATATTTTTTCTTTAAGTAACCTTTTAATCCCTGTTCTTTTTTTCTTCTTCTTCTAGAAATCCAATGATACGAATGCTACATCTTTTGTTATAATTTCCACAGATTCCTAAGGTATAAATGTATTATTTAGAGTTATAAAGAACAGACTATTAATAGAATAGCTAAATCGATATAAGGACCAAGTGGTTACCTTTAAGAAATATTACTTCTTTTTCTTTGCATACTTTCCATAGGATACTTTCCCATAGTGCTTTGGTTTTTATAACCTTACAGAGAGATTGCTATAACAACTTTTTAAAAAGTCATTGATCTAATAACCAAATTTGTGCAACCATTCCTGTTCTATATTTTCCACACCACCTTCTTTAAACCTTTGCTTTAACATGTTTACTTTTCCCGTTATTCTTATAATTAATATTCCTTAGAGGTAACCACTTGGGACCTGTTTCTATTTATTCTAGTCTGTTCTTTATAACTCAAACAATACTTTTATACCCAGGGGTAATACACAATATCCTTAACAATTATTGTAGCAAAAGCATATCCCCATCTGAATGAACGCTCACTAGTCCTGAAGTTATGCAAATATTTGTCTCCTGAGTATTAGCTCTGTTTATATATCTATTGCTTAATTTATTAAATGGAAGAATTATCTAGAATCCACATCAGTAAATATAAGTAATTTAACTCATAAATGGTCTTTCTCCTTTAACCTATCCCCTTTCCATTTTATTTATGGCCATTTTGTCAGTTAACTTTAAATCTTACTGAGCTTTTCTCATATCTTAAGGATACCAGGAAATAAACAGATTCTCAGAGTTTCTAATCTCCCTCCCTCACTTCTCCTGTCTCTCTCTCTCTCTCTTTCCCTATCTTTCATATATAGAGATTATTTATTTATTAATTACCTTACTTAAGTTTTTTTAAGTCATCTTTTTCATTCACCTGATCTACCAATGATGTGTTTATAATCTCTTCTGTTTTCTGAGGCTGAAGGTTTTATTTTATGGGTATAGCTTATTTATAATCTGTTGTTGGTATTGTTGTTTTTGTTGTTGAGATGTAGTTTTGCTCTGTCACCCAGGCTTGAGTGCAGTAATGTAATCATAGCTCACTGAAGCTTTGAACTCTTGTGCTCAAGTGATCCTCCTGCCTCAGCCTCTTGAGTAGCTGGGACTACAGGCATGTGCCACCATGCCTGGCTTTTATCAATAGCCCTAATTTTCTTGTTAATTCTTTTGAGTTCTAGGTAGATTCTTGTTATCAGACCTTTGTCAGAGGTGTAAAGAGCAAATATTCTTTTGAACACCTATTCTTTGTTATCATAGCTAGATGCCAGAAATAATTGCAGAAATTTCTCTGTTTTTTCAAATTCAAAAGTTTCTTAAAGTGGCTTATGTTAAAGATACTTAGTTGATGCAAACAATTATGGCGTAGGAATATCTAAAGTTCTAAAATTAACTATCATTGGAGATAAAGGAGAGTAAAATAAGCTCATTGGAGTGTAGTCACTCATGTCTCATCTATTCTTCATTTTCTCCTCTTTTCTTCCCACGGTTCTTAGCACAGTGGTTACACATAGTAGGTGCCAGAAATGTTTAGCAAATAAATACACATGAAGTTAAACCCAAAGTCAACCTTATTCCTCTTGTGTCACTTATTGTTGATGCACTTTTCAGAACAAAACTAGATGTGTTACACTAATGTTAAGAAGGGAGTATCTGTGTTCTTTATTGGCCACTCCGAGAAATGGGTTCATCTTTCTATTTCTGAAAGCTTTGACAAAGTGGAACATGGGTAGAACCTTCAGGACCCCAGATGTCCAAACAGGTACTGAGGAGGGTGGGATTCATATCATGGTGGGACAGAAAGAATGAATAAACAAGAGGAGGTTGGGATATAAGATGGTAAACAATTTTTCCCATATGACTTATTTTCATATTTATCTTATGTAGCCTGCCTTTTTGTTGAGTTCTATGGTTTTTGTTTCTATCTACTATTTCTCTTTTCTCCTTTTGAGAAGCAAAATCTCTAAAAAAATTTCCAGCCATGCCCAATTTATCTTTTTCCATTCTTTCATTTACTTTTCTGCTTCACGCAGGCTTTTATTCTCACCACTCTCATGAAACAGATCAGTGACCTTTATGCTGACAACACCAACGGTCACCTCTCAGTCTTTATCTTCCTTGACTTCTCAGCAGTACTTGACACAGGGCATTACTTCCTTATTTTGAAACTCTACATTTGATTTCCAGGAGTCTACTTTTTTCGCATTTTCTTCCTACTTCACTACTTACTGTCATTTAAATTCTCCCTTGCTAAATTCCTCATGTTCATGCCGCACCTTTCAAAGCTGGAGCACCGCAGAGTTCAGTCTTCAGACTTCTCAATTTTTCCAGCTGCACTCATTCCCATGATGATTTCCTCCAATCTATGGCTTTAAATACCACATGTATATTGATTACCCCCAAATTTATATTTCCAGTCCTGACCTCTTTCCTGAATCTCTGGACTCAGATAACCAACTGTGTATTCAACATATCTGCTTGGATGTCTGATTAGCCATCTCAAACTTAACGTGCTCAAAATAACACTTGAATTTTCCTTCCAATCCTGTTATTTCCTTGTATTCCCCATCTTGATAAATGGCAAATTCGTTCTTCCATTTTCCATGATCAAAAATCTTAGAGTCCTTTTTGATTCCTTTCTTTTTCTCATACCCTCACATCACATTAGTCAGCAAACTCTATCAGACTAGCTCTTTCAGATGAACAAAATGATCACTTTTTACTACCTCTTCTATTCCCACTCTGGTCAAGCCACCATCCTCTCTTGCCTGGATAAATCAAGTCTCTTAACTGGTCTTTCTCTTTTCACTTTTGTCCCTATTGTATACTCTCTGTGTAGCAGTCATGAAGTTCCTTTTAAAATGTCAGTCAGACTATGTTACTCTTTTGGTCAAAACTTCCATCTCCTGCAGAATAAAACCTACAGCTCTAACAGGGGATTTTGAGCCCTCTGAGATCTCATCCTCTACGTCCTCTCTGACCTGGTGGCCTACACGCTGCCCCTCACTCACTGTACTGTAGCTGCTCTGGTTTTCTTGCTATTGCTAAAAATGCCAGGTGTGTTCCCATCTCAGAGCCTTTGAACTTTGTTCTTTCTGTTCCTTCCTGCAGAATTCTCTTCCCTCAGACTCCTGCGTGGCTTGCTCCAATGCTTCATTTAGGGCTCTCCCCAACATAAAATAACATTCTTTTGCTTTTCTTTTCTCCCCCTGTGCTTCTTATTTCACCAGATTGATTTTGTTTATTTATTGATTCATTGTCTCTTTCTGGGAAACAACTGGGAAACAAATGACATGAGGGTAGAGACTTGGTCTCTTTTCTTCACTGTTGTATAGATGGTGGCTGGAACAGTGCTTGGCACATAATATTAGTGTTTATTAGTATTCGATAATTATTGAATATATTAATTTATAAGGGGTTTGGGACACAGATGAGGGAACGATTACACAGAGGGAGTAAACACACAGAGCACAGAACTATATAAATGGATTTCATAAAATATAAAAACACACTAATAGAAGCCTGCAAACTATAAATACCAGTACATTAAAAATAAGGAATTGGAAGAAAAAATGGTCTGCTGCCAGCCTCCAGTGCCTCCCTACCTTCTTACCTAGTCATCACCTCTCTTTGTTTGACCTCCTTCACCACCTGGGTCTTCTCTGCATTTTTCTTTAGATATATACCAAGAGATGAAAATTAAAAATAAAATCCTTTTTAATTTCTACATTTCTTGATATAATCTATCCCATCTGAAATATTTTGTTGCCCTATTAACTTTGGCAAGTGTCCTTTCTTATTTGAATATAACCACAAAATAAGCCTAGGGGCAGTTAATTTAAAATTTTTTATTTAAGTATTTATTACTCACTTGACTTCAGGAAGTACCAGAAAGGCAGCACAGTTACATAAAACCTAGCCATATAACATAAATATGAGATTAAGGAATGAACAGAACCACGATTGAGACTTTGTTACTAAAGTATGCCATAGAGCAGGGTCAGCAAACTACAACCTATAGACTAAATCAAGCCTCCTGCTTATTTTTGTAAATAAAGTTTTATTAGAACACACTCACATCCATTCATTTGTGCAGTTTGTAGCTGCTTTCACATTGCAATGGCAGAACCGATTAGTTGTGATAGAGTTAGGATGGCTCACAAAGATGAAAATATAGTATTTACTATATGACACTTTACCAAAATATTTGCTGACTCCTGCTGTAGAGTCCTATATGCTTGCCATGGGTGGGTCCCAAATTTGCTTCTAACCTTTCTAGTTGGTAACGCAGATCAACTTTCCAGTTGAAGAACAATTATTCCTAATGTTGAAGACCAGAAAGAAATTTCTAACGAGGATCATCATCAGAAGAACCTTAAATAATGTAACAATATCGTTTGTAAGATCCTCAGCCTAAACATGATGAAGGACAAATTCTGTTAGGATATTTCTTAAAATACCCCTTCACATAGGCTTATGTTATTATGCTGAAATCTGGTTCTCTCAATGGAGGAAATACTTTGGGGAACCAAAATGGTTATCTGAGTCCAGAGATTCAGGAAAGAGGTCAGGATTGGAAATATAAATTTGGGTGTGATCAATATACATATGGTATTTAAAGCCATAGATTGGAGGAAATCATCACGGGAATGATGATCTCTTGCATAAGCATCTCCATTCCGATGTTATGAACATTCCTTTTGATTCTTCTTTCATATGTAGTGTCTTATTAACTTTTTGCACTCTTAAATTTTGTCTGATTGTGGGCAAATTACTTCCTTGATCCATTTGGAAAAGGATGAAAACTATACTATGAGCAGTGCAAACTATGTTTTCAATGGCGTGGGGCAATTGAAGTGAATTGCATGTTTGTGGATTGTCAAAATCTGGGTATGTATAGTAGCAAATGGCCTGAGATGGGGTTGGTGACAAAGTAAGTTGGAATCAGGTTGTAAAAGATCATAATAAGTAATCTGGACTTTAATCAGTCAGCAGTGGAGTCCCACTAGGATTTTCAAAGTCATTGCTGACTTCACTTCTTTTAGCTATATGGTGAAGAAAATACAGTTATTTAAAAAGCAAAGAATGAGGCCACCATGCTTTGTCTTTACTAAAAGCCACTCAAAACAGATGTTCTTTCCTACCATGGTGTCATAGGGGTCTAACGAATTGCTTCTAGTAGGTTCTTCAGCATTCCACTCGCCTCTAGCTTTTTCACACCATCTCCTTAGAGCTCTTGGTTGTCTTCTTTCAAGGTCAAAGCTGTCCTGATTCCTCCCAGTACCCCTTTCCTGCAGTGTTTTCAGCACAAACACATGCTCTGT
Source organism: Lepilemur ruficaudatus (assembly GCA_963574885.1). Taxonomy (NCBI): domain Eukaryota; kingdom Metazoa; phylum Chordata; class Mammalia; order Primates; family Lepilemuridae; genus Lepilemur; species Lepilemur ruficaudatus. The sequence goes on from CAUYRT010010483.1 coordinate 54,755, forward strand.
CTGTCAGGTACAGAGTAAAAATGACTTTGCTGGAAGGCGTGGAGATTTCTGGGCACGAGCCACACACAGAGTGAGCGTTACAAGCAGATGGCCTCATTATGAGCTTTAGCACGAGTCAGACAGAAACAGTGCTGGGGCTTTTACAGGATGAGACAGTGACAGGCCTCTGATCCTCAGCTCTGTACCCTGGTCTGAGGTCCTCTCCTTAGGTTCGATTCAAAACAACTCTCTTTGGAGCCTCCATTTCATCCTTGCTTAGCGTTCACTCAGCATGATAAAAAAATATAAATAAAATCTCTCCTCTAGTTTCTTTTTCTATGCAAGGACAGTTTTACTTACCGGTGTTTTTCACTGTGAGGTACCCAAATTCCCTTAAGTTCTTTCTCAGTTCTTCAATCTTAGTCAGTCAGCCTGTCTCCTGATTTTCAGTTTTCTTAAGTGTCTTTCTGTCGTCACCATCCCTGGATTGCACTCTGATCATGTGAGCTTTTCTCAGTCTAACTTTCCATTGCCTGTCAAACTGTTCTAAAATTAGTATGCCAACACCTCTCCTTTTCTACAGAAAAAACATGGCTGTAAGACAATTCACAATAAAGCCAGGGGAGGTTGGGGGGTAAGAATATTTTTATACATTAGTATTTAAGAGTGTGAGCTGATGGGGATTAAAAAGGAAAAAAATGAGGGACAAATGTAAGCCTAACTGGCTAATTCTTACTCCTTCAAACTCCCCATTTTTAAGTTCGGGCAGCAGCTCAGCAGACTTTCCTGCTTGTCTCAGTAGAGAAAAGACAAACACCCCGTCTTGTTTTCTTGACTTCTTATAGTGTGGATAGGAGAAGGTAGTTTCCCAATTTTTGTCTTTTAATTGAGTATTACTCTTAGAGTTTACATTGTGTGTCCTTACATATATTATAAGCTTATTGACAGTAGAGGCCATGCATCTAATTCACTGTATCTCCTGCAGCATGGAACACAGAGCTATGAACATCTCTTGCTTTGATTTTACTCTGTGCTAACTTCACTCTCAGATTCTTGGTGGGAATAATGTGGTTGCTAGTTGCTTTCCTCTTACATCTTCCCAAATTCAAATCCAGTAGACTAGCTAACAACTCCCTAAATAGTTCAAACAAAATATCTGGATCCAACAATCATAATCCTGTGTATCCCTATTGAATCATGTGTATCCCTAAAGAATTACTGTGGCCAGAGGGATAAAAAAAAAATGGCCCAGTTAATGGAGGAAAGGGTGCAGGAGCTGGACAGAGTTGCTTCCACTTGAAGCACCCAGATTTTATTTAGCAGGAGAGGGATGATCCTCAAAGGAAAGTTGAGTTTCTGTTTCCAGAAGATAGGTAAATGGATAATAGCTATCTAACATTATAATATTCACTACAGTGTCCTTATTAAGAATGATTATAAGGGTAGTACTCTGCAATTATAGATTCTATGAACCTTGAGCAACAAATACTGCATGGCTCTTTGAGAGTTAGAAGTTTCCCAAGAATGGTTCAGGACAGATATGATGAGAGTTTGGAAGTCAGTAGAGGCAATGTAAAGGCCACATGTCATTGCTAAAAAAGATAGTTTTCTGAGGATCAGAGGAGACCTCCTATTGCTTACATAATAAAGTACAAAGTCTCAGCATGACATAAAATCCTTTACAACTGGATTGCAGTTTACTTCTATTTTATCTTCTGCCAACATTTATCGTACCCTCTATAATCCAATCCAATAGTTTGTTATCAGTCCCTAAACATGTTATCTGTTTCAAGATTCACGGATTTTCTTTTCCCATCCTTGTCCTTTATTTTTTAAGATGAACTTTAAATAAAAGAACACACAAAGAAAATGATTTTTTAAAACTCTTGTTTCATTCTCAGAGTGCTCTTTTGTGTTCTTTTCAAACTGGTACATTTCTATTATTCATTAGGATCAAGCTCAAATGTTATTACTTGTGTAAAGGTCTTAGGGAGAGTTAATCACCTCTGTATTGAATGTCTGGGTGGATCGTGATAGTATTAACCTAAGGAATGATTACAGAAGGAGAAACTAGCTTGGCTATGGGGAAGTTGGGGAGGATAATGAGTTCCATTTTTGGTGGGTGAGTCTGAAGTACCTGTCTAGGGATGCCTGGTAGCTATTTAGGGTCACTGGATCTAGATACTCAGTAGTAGACTGGCATGAAGATACTGATCTCTATGTTGCCACATAAAGGTGTTAGATAAGATTCCTCCATGAGAAAATTATCAAGGATAGAACCTTAGAGAATACAGCATTTAAGAGGACTGAGACAGAGGATTCAGTCCTGATGGGTAAGAATAAATAGAGAGGTACGAAGTGACCAAGAGAAGTTAGTATCAGTAGTTAAATGGTGACCAAGGAGATAGAGGATTTGGAGGAAGGGTGATTGGTGTCAAATGCTGGAAGCAGCTCAAGGATGATAAAGATCAATAAATGACCAATGGCTTTGGCCAATAAGAAGTCATGGATGATGGTTTATAGAGAGTTTGAGAGAAACTGTAGTGCTATAGAGGGGTCTGTAGAAGGAATGCCCCCTTTGGATAAAATGGTGCTAAAAGGCAGCCCTCCTGAGCACCTTGTGATGGGAACTAGAGATACAAAACCTTTTCCAGTGTGGATAAGAGAACTGAAGTTATAGCCTTGACTCTATCCTGCGTTTGGTGCAGGACATTCATTGCAGCATCATAATGGCTTTTTCCCCAGCATATTTCCTTTGAAGAGAGAACTCCTTTTTGTGGATATAATAATGGAAAAATGTAACTTCTTAAAAATCACATCAATACTTCCTTGGGGACAAAGCTGACCAAATACATTATTACATCCTACCACATAGCACAAAAATGAAGTCCACTGATCTGGATAGAAAGGAGTAATTATTACCTTGTTCCACCTAAACAAATGTTATTCCTTATTATATCCTCAGGACTTCTATTTTCAAACACAAACAATGTTGACTTTATAGTCACTAAATTGCTCATTGTTGGTTCCCTGGTGAGAAGAAAGTAATAAATGTATAAAGAAAAGTACCAGAATATGTGAGTTTTTCCATATTCAGTACTGGTATATTAAAAGCTCCAGATTAAACCTATGGTAGTCAGGATTTCTGGGATGGCAGAGTTATGGTTTGTCAGAAAAGATCTCAAAGGCATCAGGAGATTTATTTTGTTGTTGTTGCTATACTTGGTCCAGTCTTTCAGTCCTATAGGTTTGGACATTCAATCATTAACTTATTCAGGGGAATTCAAGCCTTGAGAAGCAAGTACATAAAGGATCTATTTCAAATCCATGAACCTAAATTTTAGCAAAATAAATAATTGATGTTAAGATATATATCTTCCCCAAAGCCAATGTGGGAAATGAAAGCAAAAGTCAGAAAACTGCCTGATGAGTATATGGAATCAGAATGATATCTAAGTAATATTGTCTACTAATCTATTTCCTGGTCTAGCCAATTAAGCAGACATATTGCCCATTTTCACTCATTACTTTTGGTTTTTAGGCCTCTTTAAGACTCTGATAAATGTTATGGGGTCTCTCTCTTCAGTCCAAGGCACATGCACACTGGCTTTTTCATGTATTACAGCAGTGCTAAAGACTCCTAGAAACCCAGACCTGAAATTTCAAGTTGAAAGACCCCAAGTTAGGGATGCACAGTCTAGAGACTTCTTTTTCAATACATAAGAAAATCTTTTCAGCTACTGCAACAATATTTAGATTAAGCTACCCTTGCTTTCTTTGGGCCAAGAAATTGTAGCGCCTTGGGGCTTCTCATTTGTTACGCTGCTTTTGTGAGGTCTCAAATTCCCTCTTAAAATTCTCTTTCACACTTAATCCTGGACTGTGCCTGAACTGTGGGCTGTTGAAGGAATAGCATGTCAAGCATACTTTCCTCTGTGGGCAGGAGCTGATGATGGTCCACTTGTTAAATCCTATTGTGGGGTTAGATTTATTTGCTAGAATGATTCTGATGTAAAACACTGAGGGAATTATAGAATTTTCATCATCCTTGATCTTAGATCCATGCTGATTTCATTTTAAGTTTTTAATTGATGAGAGAAATATGGGAACAGAGCACAGTAATATCTTTTAAATATTCGCTCTTGTTGCCACTGTTGGAGATTTGTGTCTCAAAAACAATCATGCATCACTTCACCATGGGGATAAGTTCTTAAAAATGCATTGTTAGCTGATTTTGTCATTGTGGGAACATCACAGAGTGTACTTACATAAATCTAGATGGTATGGCCTACCACACACCTTGGCTATATGATATGTTGCTCCTGGACTACAAATCTGTACCACATGTTACTACTGTATTGAGTTCTGTAGGCAATTGCAGCCCAATGTAAGTATTTGTGTATCTAAACATGGATTATTCCAACCAGAAAGAAATGGAACATTCAAATTAAGATAATCTGAGAAGGGATTAAAAATGGACCATTTCCTTAGGCAAGGGCAGAATGTAGGAAACCATAAGTGAAACACAGTACCTCAGACCTGTTATCACTACTAGATCCACTGGATAAGAAACATGAAAGAATTGTGCAGGGAGGGCCAACTTGAGTGGAACACTAAGCTATGCCTAAGGGACACAGCCCATGCCAGTTGGACCTTAGGGAGGGAGGCAGGGACATAAGGACCTTATCTGTCCTCACTTCACTGGTATTTCCTTCTGGGGTCTGCTATTGGCCCGTTGATGTAATCCAACCAGGTCAGCCTCCTGGGCCAGGGGCCAGGGTGGACAGGAACGGAGAGGAGCAAAATCTGAATTCAAATCTAGCCCCACTGTTTATCAGTTCTTCATCTTTGAACTGGACATAACTTTTCTAATACTCAGTTTTCTACCCCTCAGGATTTCTGAGAGAATTAAATGCATAATGTAAATGGTAGAATATCTACTATATCACAGGACAAATAGAGGCCCAAGAAACACTTCTTGAATGTTTACTGAGTGAATGACTGCTAGAATAATTAAAAATAAGAGATCGGTGGAAGTAGAGGCTAAAAAGGGATTCTTTTTGCAATTTATGCATCATATATAAAATTTTTGATAAATGTCCATCTGAATAATACATTGCCCCAAGGCAATTATATAAACAATAAATATTTTCTAGAAAGAGCAATATGCATGAAAAAACAAAATAATCATTAGTGCTAATGGTTCACTGTTGTATTCTGAACAGTTAAAATGTAATGTTTACATGTCTTTGTTGAGTCAGGATTTTCCAATTTTCTCATTTTATGAACTAAGTACGTAAAACGTAACATCTCTTAATAACTGTGGAATTTTAGAACTGGAAATCATCCATGGAAATCCTTTGTATAAGCTTCTTATTTTGCCACTGAGAAAACTGAGGCCCAGAAATGCAAACTCATCCCAGGCTAATGACCTTGAGAGTGCAGAGCTACAACCAGTATCCAGGAGTTCCCGCCTCAGCCTACACATCTCCTTCTAGATTTTGATTAATAACATCCTAAGAACAGAACTGACTACAAGTTCCACACTTTATAAATCAACATGAAACTTGCCCACAGGATAGAATAAGCTTACGACTTCAATCACCATCTAGATTCTAGGAGAGAAAAGTAAATTAAACCAAAGCACTAAAGTTTTGCAATTTATAAAAGAACCTTTTACCATAAATGATCATCGTTATACTGTTCTCTGATGTGGATACAGACTATCCTGAGGCCCTTATAAATAAATTATATATACTTCTAGAAAACTTGAAGTTAGGCTCTGCATCATAGAGAAAGCAGCAGACTAATGCACTGTCTTGATACAAAGGATGACGCTAGTCCTCGCATGACCAAGAAAAATAAACTAGCTATCAGTATTCACAGTAAAAAGTAACTCACTTAAACATTTCTTAATGTGATAAGATTATTTTCTTTAATATTTCATGAGAATTTGCTCAGAGAACATGATTTAGAATATTATATGAGAGGTTATTTATTCTTAGAAAAGGGAAAATGAAACTTCTAAAGAAAGCAGAACATTGTCATTTATCCTCAAGAAAAATATATTTTTCTGGAAGCTTATTATCTATCTTTTCTACTATGTCTCATAGAAGAGGAGCTACTTTTAAGGCTGTCAAAGCGTTCTGGGACTCTGAAGAGAAGGAAAAATTGTTTAGGGGACAGAGGCTGAAACCATGCTTGTCTCTCGCCAGGCCACATGGAGGGGCCATGGAATAACTCCAAGATGCTTGTTTCTTTAATTAGGACAAACCCCACTCCCAAATGCTCCAGGAAGAAAAGCCAACATACGCCCTAGGGAATCAATCACAGCATCATACTTTCCAATTAACTTCTCTTTTTATTACCCCTCATTGATAGCCTTTGAAGTATGTTTCAATTAGCATAAAATTTAGAGCCAGAAGAGTTCTACACTTCTGACATATCCAAAATGATTCCTGTGAACAAAATCAACAAATATTAATACAGTTACTATTATCCACAACCAAAAAATGGAAATCTTACGAGACACTGTGCAGCATAGTGGCTACGAATTTGGGAACTTTGTGCAAACAGGCCTCTCTGTACTACAGTTGCCTCAACTATAAAGAGGAAAAATAGCGTGACCTACTGCATATAAGGTTGTTGCAAATTCATTAGGGTAAATCATAGATGCACTTACAATAGGCCCTGCGACACAGAGTGGACTGTAAATTCTAGATAATGTAATTGTGTTTATTATTGTTATTACTATTAATTTATTATTTTTATTTACAAGTTGGTATTCTGTTTCAGTCCCTGTGCTATATTTCTTCATTTAATCCTCATAGCAAACTTGAACTTTTTAGGTAGGTTGCATTAGTCCCATTTTATAGTAGAGTAGACCACAGTTGAGAGAGGTTAGGGAACTTGACTAAATGTATAGAATAAGAGACAGATATTCCCAATAGTCAAGATATGGAAACAATTTAAGTGCCCATCATTGGATTAATGGATTAAAAAATGTGGAATATATACGCAATAGCCTTAAAAAACAGAAAATTCTGTCATTTATTTACAACATGGATGAATCTAGAGGGCATTGCGTTAAGTGAAATAAGCCAGGCACAGAAAGACAAATATAGTATGATCTCACTTATATGCGGAATCATATAAAGTGGAACTCATAGAAGTAGAGAGCAGAATGGTGGCTACTAAAGGCCAGGGGTGGGGTAAGGAGAGACACTGGTTAAGGACTACAAAGTTTCAGTTACACAGGAGAAATAAGTTCTGGTGTTGTATTGCACAACATGGTGACTATAGTTAATAATATTGTGTTATATTTTTCAAAGGAGCTAAAAGGGTAATTTTAAATATCCTTATGATAAAGAAATGTTACTGCCTGGGCGCGGTGGCTCACGCCTATAATCCTAGCACTCTGGGAGGCCGAGGCGGGCGGATTGTTTGAGCTCAGGAGTTCGAGACCAGCCTGAGCAAGAGTGAGACCCTGTCTCTACTAAAAATAGAAAGAAATTAGCTGGAAAACTAAAAATATATAGAAAAAATTAGCCGGGCATGGTAGCACATGCCTGTGGTCCCAGCTACTTGGGAGGCTGAGGCAGGAGGATCGCTTGAGCCCAGGAGTTTGAGGTTGCTGTGAACTGTGATGATGCCACGGCACTCTAGCCTGGGCAACAATGAGACTTTGTCTGAAAACATAAAATAAAAATAAAATAAAATAAGAAATATTACCTATTTGAGGTGATGGATGTAATAATTAGCCTGAATTGATCATTCCACAATGTACACATGTATTGAAACATTGCATTGTACTCCATAAATATATGATTATTATTTGTCAATTAAAAATAAAATAAAAAACATAGTGATGAAACAATGAACTGCTTAATAAATAATATTGAAACAAACAAACAAAAGAGGCAGAACTATAGTTTCAAAATAAGTGTGTCTGACCTTAAAACCCATGCCTTTTTCTATGGTACTGTATTAACTTCCAGCTGATTTTTCTGTATTTGTGAGGAATTTCTAAATCCTGATTATTTTGCAAGACCATAGGATTAAATAAAAAAAAATGGGTACCCTTGGGATTCTGTTTTGGATTAAGTTCTGGATGTATGTTTTAAAAATTAAATATGACTTTTAGTTTTTGTTATTTTTAGAAAAGCAGTATTTACTTTTTGTTGAAAAATTATAAATTTCTACTAATAAAAAGGAAGTAAAAATACATATGTTCTCCACTCAGGGATAACTATTGTTAACTCCTTTGTGTATATTCTTCTGTTATCCATTTTTTGAGTATCATCTAGAGCAGTATTTGTTCTTCACTTGTTATAAAATCTCTGCAACTTACTAGCAGTATGTCCATAGAATAAATAAGAGCACAGACTAATTTTTTCTACCATGAGTAAGATATTTTCTTTCTATTAAATCTTTGAGTGGCACAAAGCCTAGACTGTGGTTTACCAGAAGAGTTTGGCCCAGCATTTTTAATGATCATAAAGTGAAATGAGGACACAAAAATGAAATGTAAGAACATTAGAAACCTTTGTAGAAAAAAAAGAAAATCAATGGTGGTTGGGAATTATTTGTTTCTTTGGCTTAGGTCTCACTGTAGTTCCATTTTAATAAGTCAGTAATAATGGACATAATCTATGTTCTTTCTCCAGCCTAAATCCCTATCTTAAATTCTTTGTGAAGTGTGAGATTGTTGTTCAACCAAAATAAATAAACGATAATAAAGAGTTCCCTAACCTCAAGACATTTACAATTTCCTCCTTTGCCAATGTGTATATAGAAGGAGGTAATAGCAAGAGATTAGTCTATGCTGCCTCAAACTTCAGTACTCAGGGAAAGGCAGCATGGATTGCAAACAGATTTCACTTACAGATTTATTTTTTATTTTATATATTTTTAGAGACAGGGTCTCACTCTGTTGCCCAGGCTGGATTTCAGTGGCACTGTCCTACTATCACTGTAACCTCAGACTCCTGGGCTCAAAGGAGTCTCCTGCATAGCTAGGACTACAAGCATGTGCCACCATGACCAGCTAATTTTTTTTTATTATTTTTGTAGAGACCAGTATTGCTATGTTGCTCAGGCTGGTTTCCAATTCCTGGCCTCAGTGATCCTCTCACTGCAGCCTCTCAAAGTGCTGGGATTACAGGCATGATCCATTGCACCCAACCCACATTTCAAAGATATTTTACGGAATTTGCGCAGGCATCTGGTGCAATTTCTGCTGGAAAAGCCCGAAACACAAAAACATAAATTAAATCAAGTTACTATTGGGGGAATAGAGAAAGAGTATTTTGCCCTTCTCATCTATTATTTTACTTTACTTTTGAACTTCTTCATAACATTTTCCGTAAATCATTACCACTGTTATTTTTCTGAGTAGGGTGTTCATAAATAAAAATCTAGGATAGAGTGAAAAATGACATAAGTGAAAGGCTAATTAAGAGGAGATTATACATATGCAATATGTGCAGCAACTAAAGAACAGATCTTCGTGTGTGGACCATTAGTGTTTGCGTCTACCTACACAGAACATCAAGGAGGCAGAAATGTTCCTGCGATCCTTACAGAGGAATCAAGTTTACTTCTGCTCGGTTGCTGCATGGTGGTTCAAGGGTTGTTGCTTGGTTAACAAGGTTAACAAAGTGGGTGGAGAGGGAAGAATGCTGACTCCCCTGTAAAATGGCCATCCCTTACATGGTCATTCTAATTCCAGGGGTCCTTCTGTGTGGATTTTACAAAGAGCATTTGAGTGAAATTCTAACTGGATGCTCCTTAATGATCTGAACCATGAAATCACCAAGTCACTGAGTGTGGGGATATATTATGATTCTTTCTTCCCTGATGTCCTGATGGAAACTAATCCAAAAGTAATAAGCTGTCCAACGTAGATTCCAATTAAATGCTTTACTTTAAAAATAACTTGATCTGATCGTGAGGCAGAAGAAGAAAACTGAACTTTATTTCAAACTGTTACCTTTGCAATTTTTTCCGAGTAAAATTACAGTTCCTAGCCTGAATCTAGTGTATGTAAATACTTGCTATCTTTAACATCTCAAATAACATGAGACTTCTGGTATTTACTTCCATAAGGCAGCCAGCAGGATGCAGAATATTTCTGACTAAACTCATGAAAGGTTGGATTACTTTACAAATAAGGACAGACTAAAGATTCAGATTTTTCCCTCTGAAAAGATAAAGACTAAAAGCAAGTTTCACCGAAATTAATAAAGTCATATAAGTGAACATAGATCAGGTCTCCAAATGTGACAATACTAACCTAGTGTTTTTTCAAACTCAAAATTATATAAACTCAACTCAAAATTTAGAGTTTGAGTTTAGAGACAGGGTCTCACTCTGTTGTTCAGGCTGGAGTGCAGTGGTACTGTCCTACGATCACTGTAACCTCAAACTCTTGGGCTCAAAGGAGACTTCTGCATAGCTAGGACTACAAGCATGTGCCACCATGACCAGCTAATTTTTTTTTTTATTACTTTTGTAGAGACCAGTATTGCTATGTTGCTGAGGCTGGTTTCCAACTCCTGGCCTCAGTGATCCTCTCACCTCAGCCTCTCAAAGTGCTGGGATTACAGATGTAAACTCAAAATTTTTGGACAAATAAAGGGAGATATAACTTTAACATAGTTGAGAAATGAACAAAAGGCTCTGAGGAGAACTTCATCCTTCATAGTCTTTCCTTTACCTATTCTACTAAAAACGCAGTTTGATCAGAGTTGGCAGGATTCTTTTTAAAACCAAAACCAGTTGCAGGGGAGGGTTGCAATCATTAATTCACCCTACAAGGTAAATTACTGTATTTCTTTTATTCTAGGTGCTAACTTTTTTTCATACCTTCAACTTTTGAAATTAGTGTACATGTTATAATTTATATGTACTTTTAACAAGTAGTGTTTTTCTCCAATGACCAGATGTTTCAATTGCCACTCCTACCAGCAAAAGAGAACCAAGCACCAAACTCTTTTTCCCCATTGCTTTTGACGGAAGCAAAAGCTCCCATGGGCATTGACTGGTAAAGGCCAGGTGCATCCTTGGGGCACAGGAGGCTGCTGGCAATTTGAGTTCTGACTTCTAAAACAGGAAGGCTATCCCATTAATGTGGGAATTTTCCCAGATATAGAAAGGCTAAATAAAAAATTATGGGAAAGAAAAAATATGACAAATGTTCAATACAAAGTGATAGGGCAGAACTCACTGTACTCATTGTTCAGAGAGATTATTTGAGGTAACTAAAATCATAACCAGTATATGGCAGACTTCCCAGAACATTCTTTTCATTATTGAATGTCAAAGTATCCCAAATTAATACTTCTAAAGAAAACAGCCATACACTAGATAGCCAATGGATAAATTTGAACACTTGTAAACAATACTGTTTTCAGACCCAACCACTATGCACTAACTCAAAGGCAGAGAAAACTATCAGTGTCTTAGGAAGTCATCACAGTTGTGTACAATATCATAGCAACAGCTCAGCTTCTTCCAAAGGCTTAGAAACAGGGAGTCTAAGGAAGTGGATAAAGGAAGGGTTTTGCAATATAGTCCATTGGATGTTTCAGATAGTTTGTGGCGTATTTGATAATCATGGACAACAAGAGCTTCAGTATTCATGTGTGTGGGAATTTTATGTGCTCTACTTAAAACCTAAATTGCAAATAGAAAGGAATCCCATATTCACACCATTCCAATGGGCATTAGCTATGATTCTTCCTTGGCAGGGAAGAAAAAAGTAAAGCCTCTCTTAGCTGTCACTTCTTTTTGTCCCAGTTTGCAGGTCTATTCTTGCAGAACCATTTTTAAAACTGACAACAACCACAACAAAGCCAATGACTGATATGCCAAGAGGAGGATTTCCATACTGCTGCAGGCTTTGTTGATGGCCTGACACAAGCTGGACGGGCACCTTTTGTATATGAGCATTGGATCATTAGATTTCAGAAGTGGAACAGTCCTCAAAACAATGAAACTCAGCTACTTTATCTATTAGATAAATAAGGCTGAGAAATATAAAAGTAGATTTTGGGTCTCTTCTGTTCATCAAATATGGCTACTATTGTTCTATAAATGACTAAAATGGCAAATGCATGTTTCACCCGTAGTAGGGACCTAGAACATAAAATACAAATTAATTTTTAAAAAATCTCTAATAAATACTGATAGACTTAGAAAAGGGTAATATGGGACATGTAGTAATGAAGAGGGCACAGTGACTTTAAAGAACTTTTATACTAAGGATCTAAATGTAGACATGTGAGCATGTAAGTCAAAATATCTCTTAATACCATAATAAAGAAAATTGGTCCATATTATGCAGAATAGCTGTTTTGTTCATCTATACTGGTTGTGCCTTATTGCAGTACAATTATGCTGAAACAAAACTGGAGTCTAGAAGTAATCATTCAGATGACTGTCTTGACTATCAATTTCGAATCTCCTATAAAAGTTACTCTTTCTTGTATCAGCAGTTGCCTCTAAAAGTATAAAAATTGTGGCATGATCAAGCACTAAAAATCTTAAGAAAGAAAAACATTAAATTATCTGTGATTTAAGTGACTAGGAATCACTCCATAGTTTTCATATTTTTTTTAAGTTGCAAAACTAATAGTATTCAAAATGTTTCATGTAAATGAAAAAAAATAAGCCGAGTTTGCATTTGAGTTTGAATTTGGCCTTTTTATTCTGATTCCATGAAAACCAGCTCTAGATTAAACTAGAATATTAAAATTTCCACCCAGAGGTTAGTGTTGCTGGATATCACTTTGTATTTCACCTTGAAAAGCATAATAATGAATGCCTGCCTTTAAGATCCTCATAGTCTTGTGCCTCAGAGACTCAGAGAGGGATAACATTGCAAGAATTGCTGAGTACTCATAAATCCATGGTGAAAATGACTTTGATTAGAAATCTCCTTTAGTGAAGGGTTTAAATATCTTTTAGGTCAGGATCTTCATAGTAAAATCAATAATGTAATATATGTTTAGCCACTGTTTACTCTTCCCAAATGGCCACAAATTGTATGAAGTGATGATCAGAGAGGCCATTTAATGAAAGTGGAAAAAGTTATAGAGTTAGCTGTGCCTAATATGATAAAATATTATCCTTTCTTATGAATGCAAGCTTAAAAGTTTATCATAATACTAATCTACACTAGTTAATGGTTTACATCTCATTTGAGCCTCACAGCAGCCCTGTAGGGTAGAGTTCATTAGTCAGAGGTCTTAGTTGGGAACAACAGAATTAACCTTGGATAGTTGATGAAAATCTCAGATGCATAGGCTGGCATTAGAGAGAATCTTTGAGAGGGCTGAGAATCGGATTAAGACTCAGCATCTAGGAACAACACTGAACCCTAAGCCACAGGACTAGCACAGAAGAGAGACTGCCTTTGTGCCACTGTCCCAGTGAAGACGAAGTGCCAGGAATTCTGGTTTATTGCCTCCATCATGGCCTTCAGCACCCATTTAATTTTTGGGTCAGGAATTCAACCTTGCAGCCAAATCATTGGTATATTTTATAATCTAACGTAGCATATATTTGTAGAAAGAATACAAACGTCACCGTATTGACATTCTTCCCTTGGCCTCATCCACTTGCTCCACATTTGACTATTTTTAGTTCTCAAATCAATACTCATTGCCCCCAAATCATGAGCTTTCCCAGGAGAAGGGGAGTTATGATTGGGTGTTGGGAGTGGGCTGGCCATTTTAGAGGCTCTGAACTTTCAGGGAGAGTGTGGTCCTGGGCAAAGAGCTGTTTAAGGCCAGAAGCAATGTAGAGGCACTGAGCCTTTTGGGGAGTGGAATCTGAGAGCTGATGGGGAAGAGGACCAGAAAGGGAGATGGAAGCACACTGAACAAGAAATTTTACCAAGAGCTTTGTTATGGTGGACCTACACAACCTTAAAAATCACCATAGAATCATACATAAAACAGGCAATGTCTACTGATTGCAACTTCATTGATTTCATTTTGCCAGAGACTTTATGACTCATCCATATTTGTTCATTTATTGGGTGGTTTCCACTTAGGTTAAAGTGCTACATGGTGATTCAGTAGTTTGGAAAAATGGAAAGACATCTTTCCCCAGTGGAGATCACAAAGTTTCCCTCCCACTTACTCCCCTCTGCTCATGAACCTGGCCCCTCCCCCTTCACGTCCTCTGTGCAGGGAACCTCACGTAACTCCTCTTTCCCTTGAAAGCTCTCGTTGATACTGTTTAGGAGACAAAGACAGAAAAAAATAAGAACAAATTGGTATGTTTAAGAGTTTTCTATAAACCCTAAAGTCCTAATTGAAAGGTCTTCAAATATTCATATGCCTCTGTGACTATTGTTGAAAAGAATGGTAGCAGTGAAATGATTTTTGAAGTCTTTTGCATATTATAAGAACATTTACTGAAAGGGAAAAAAAAGCATGCAACTTTGTAAAAAGGAGAATTTGGTTATCAAAATCAGGTCTCCCCCTAAATCCTTACAAATTCTAAAAAGATGAGAAAAAATATTATCAAATGTGTGTGTGTGTTGATTTTGTATTTTTAGATAGGTAAAATGTATGATAAAAGCATATATTTATTTGCATGCATTAGGGCTCATAGAATCATTTGGAAATTTGCATTTATGTATATAATTTATGCTATTTGGGAACTATTAATAGTTATATTGAATAACACTAATTTAAAGTTTCTTTTTCTATCTTTGACTTAATATTATTTTGACTTATTTTGGTCATGACTATAATTTATTTGATGTTGGTCCTTGGTCAGGGATGCAATTCTCCAATTACAATTTTGTTCATTTGGAGAAATATGATGTATTTAATAATGAATTAGTATATGACAATTTCTAGGAGAATGTTGTGATGAAAATTAGAAATATGATATTTGTGTGGTTTTCTTATAGCTTCCTGTAAGAGTGGGAGGCACATAAAAGATGTTCGATAAATATTTCAAGGTATATTAAGTGAACAAAAACCAAGTTTCGGAATAGCATGTATAGAATATTTCCATTTGTGCAAAATGAGGGGGCATAGATACATATTTATGTGTGCTTTCATAATGTATAAAAATTGTTTGGAAAGACAGACACAATAATGGTAGTTATCTCCTTGTTTGAAGTTGTGGATGGGGTAGACCAGGCTAGGAGGGAGGTGTTCATATTTTTTGATTTTTGAACTTTGTAACTATATTTCTTATTCACAATTAATTGAAGCAAACAAAATAAAAACAATTAGATATTTTGTTTAAAAAATACATTATTGTGAATTTTTTTTTTTATAAACAATATAGCTGTATTTTCTTCTTTTTCATACTCTTTATTCATGCTCTTTTTACCCAAGACATTCTAAATAACCAAATGCAACATCTGAAACATAAATTACAAAAAAATTTTACTGTAATTACTTTTTGGTCAGCACTTCACTTGCAAACTATGAATTCTTTGTGAATATCCATATGTCCAATTTTACAGTCTGTATATTTTTGATGGTTCTTTTCAGAAACTTTGGCATTTATGATCTACAGAAAAAAAGAAAAAATATTGAAAATATTAAGAATTAAAGAAGAATAGCTAATTACATAAGCCTCAAATATAGATCTTAATTTTTTACTAGAAATGTCAGTTTCGGGGGAAGCTTTCTGGGTTGGTCTTTGCGAGGTAAAGAGGGTGTGTCTCTGAAAATCATGTAGACTTCTCAAAGCCCATATTGAGAACTACTGAACTGTGTTATCTAAAGGGCCCTTCCAGCTCTACCAGTCAGTCATCCCATTGCAAGTAAGATAAAAAGAAGCGTAAAAACAGAACCCAACATGAGTCCTTTTAGAGCCAGTTCAAATAACCTGGAGCTGAGTAGTATGATCTTAGAGTATCAGCACATAGTTTGACCTGCTCAGTATAAGCAACAACAAAAAATGGTATTAGACATAACAAGGGATAACTTGTATAAATAGAAAAGAGAAATTCTTGATGATAAGTGTTGATTAACGAGGCATCTTTAATTTGTTTAAAGACAAATCTTTAAAAAAAAAATCAAAGTTCCTTAGGTGATTTAGGCATTTCCTGGATAAAATGCTCTGTTTGAGCCACGAGTAGACGTTTCCAGCAGCCATTTAAGAAGTATCACAGATAAATCATCACCCAGCAAAATGTATTTTCTTTATTATGTAAATTATTCAATATCTAAGTTAGGTTACTTGTTTAAGTCTTCGTATTTTCAAGCTGTGTACCCTAATGGTACTTTTTTTGTAGATAGATTGTTTAAAGTATTAGCTATTTTAATCACAACAGCTATTTGGGTTGTTATAGAAATGATTTATTTTATGTTTATATTTAATGCAAATGAGAAAGAGTTTACAAAATTAGAAATCAACATTCATTTAAATTTGCATTATGTTTCATAATTTCCCTAGTAATCGCCTCACTCTTTTACAATATTGTATGCTTTTAAAATACGTATTTGCCTTGATAGCTTTTATGATGCCAATATCAGGGTAAAAAGTAATCTCATAATCAACCTTAAAATTCTCAAGTTCTTCTAAGAGGGAACAATGCACATACTAAAACATACATCCTCAGCTAACAATGTGTTTAGCATAATATGGCTCAACAATTCAGAATGGCCAGAAATTGATTTTTGGCTTTGGGAAAATTTTATTTCCCTATCCCATTGTTACTATAACTAACTGCCTTCTATTTTAAATTAATCTGAGAGGTACTAAATACTAACAATTTAAATCCTATTGTATCAGTGTGCCGACCCACATTTTGAAGCCTAAATCTGTTTCACAGACCAGCAATAATACATTTTGCTGCATTATTCATTTGATCCTCAACTAATTATAATATAATAAGTATCCTTGAAGTAAATTAATGAGCAGAGATTCCTAAGCAGGAGAAGACATCGAGACATTAGCTTTCAGCCAGGTATTTACCTTGAGTGATGTGACATCAAGTGATCCTAGACAATCACATATTCAGTCTAAGTTTTAAAATTTCTCCGCAAGAGATGCCACAACTTGTTCAGAAATTTGTTTCAGTGTTTATCAGCCTTCACTATGAAATGTAGCCAATCTAAATTGCTTAGGCTACATTTCAGGATTAGATTTCTTGTTCAGTGACGTAAATGATGAGAATGGGTCATCTTCTACCTTTTTTCCCCTCAACTTTTTATTTTGAAAATTTTAAGACTAAAGAAAACGGGCATTTCTATATCCTTCATTTAATTGTTAACATTTTGCCACATTTCCTTCCTTATGTAGGATGTTCTTCTACATAACAACAATACCATTCTCATACCTAAAATATGATATTAATTCAATAATATACTATGTCTTTGTATGTCTTTTTATAGCTATTTTTAAAAATTCAAGATCAAAGTTCTTGCGTTACATTTGGTGATGTCATTCCAGTCTCTTTTAATCCAGGACACTCTGCTGGACGTTTTTTTGTTCATTTTTAATGACATTGACTTTTTTTTTTTTTGAAGAGCACAGGCCTATTGTCTTGTAGAATGTCCTAAATTATGAATATTTTAAACTGTTTCATCATGATTAGAATTAGGGTAAACGTTTTTGGCAAGCTGGCACATAGATGATATTAGTATTATTACATTGCACTGAGAAAACTGATATCAAATTGTCCCACTATTGGTGATAACAAGTTTGCATACTTAAGGTTTTGGGTGTGGAATCACTCCATTTTAAAGTATAGCTTTCTCTTTTTGTCTAATATGTAGACCATAGGATGATATGAGAGGCTTTGTGAATATCTTGTTACTTCCCAATCTTTCACCCAGTGGTTTTGATGATCTTTGTCTGGGTCATTTTTTTGTTCTGGTAAGGAAAATGTGTTTTTCTAATTTAGTATTTTCACCTACATTTATCATTCTGTTTATTCATCTTTGGTATATGCCTCTTTATTACAGTTGAAGTTAGGGATACAAATCAGCCTTTTTCCTTCAGTGGGAATAACCTGACAATGGTGGCCAATTTGCTGGTTGGCTCAGTTGGTCAACACATGCTGCTGAGAAAGCCAAGGCTGTGGCTTCAGTGTTCATACGGGACCAATTGCTTGGGCTCTGTTTCAAGGCCCAGATAATACTTTTCTTTTTCCAACTCAGAATTATGTGCCAGTGGCCACCTGGAAAACAGGGCATATAATTGAGCTAGATCTGTACAAATATTTCTAACTCTAATATTTCTAAGCTCTACTAATTGTGGATCATTTTTTTATGTGAAAGATGACAATTATAAAAAAGTCTTTTTTTCCAATTTATTTCTGTAGGTCTTATTTTACAAATATTTAGATAATTTTATGGCTTATTTTTCTGTTTCTGGCAAGCATTAAGATCCAGTTACCCAATACTCCTGCTGACAACAATTAAAAATTATGCAAATTATTTTTACCACTAAAATTCATGTAAAATATACTCTAAAAAAGACATTTGCAATTTAAAAACAACAGAAAGACGCTACTACCAAGAAACTTGCTTTCATGTAACCTCCAAAATCTAAAGAGTATTTTCAAGAAGAAGCAAAAATAATCACAGAAATAAAAGAAAAATATTGTTCAACAATCCCCCCAAAATGAATAAAATGATAATAGTGTCTAATTTGTGAGCTAAAAGGACAAATCTGAAATACTGGATAACAATATTGTATAAATTGGGAAAGGAGATAATAAGTACTAACGTGTTTTAAAGATCTTTTATTGTATAGAGATATTTTAATGTTAGACTTTGTTATGTTAAGCAAACATGGTAAAATGTCAAGGGTAATCACTAGAAGAATAGAAATAGAATATATAAATTCCAAAACAATTTATGGAAAATACATTAAAGAAAAAGCCTCAATTTACAAAAGCAAAAATATAGGAATAGAGGAAGACAAGTGAGACAAACAAAAATTTCAAAAAGTATAGTAAGAAGAAGTTCATACATGTCTATAATTATAATAAATGTAAATGGACTTAACTCATTACTTAAATAACAGAGACTATAGATTAAATGAACTATTCAGATAAATGTTTATAGGAGATATATCTAAAGTATAAGGACACATAAAGGGTGAAAGTGAAAGAGTAGAAAAAGATTTATCAGGCAATTACTAATGAAATAAACCTGGTATGACTATATTAATATTACAAAAAAAGATTTTAAGGCAAAAAGCCCAGTGCATACAGGAGGTCACTACATGGTGAGAAAAGTTTGCTTTTATCAAGAGAATAGTAAATTCCTAAATATGTATGCAAATAATAAAATAGCCTCAAAATATATGTGAACTGACAAAGACACTGTCATCACAGCGGGAGATTTCAACATGCCTTCTTCGATTATTTATAGAAAAAAACAGTTAAAGAAAGGAAACATTTTACAATATTATAATAGATAGAAAGTTGAATTAATGGACATATTCAGAATTCTCTATCTAACATTACACAGTATAATTCTGTTCAAACTTTTATAAATAGGATATTTATTAAAATTGATTAGGTACTGGGCAATGAAGCAAGTTTCCATCAAAATTCAAAGTTATTATTTTAATCAAAACCTTTGCCTCAATGCAATTAAGTCAGAGCTTAAAGAGAGAAGGATGAGTAAAAAATGTTCTTAATGTTTGGAAATGGAAATAACAACTTTTTAAATTACACATATATTGAGAAGAAATTAAGAATTGAAAGATAATAAAAATACTTCAGATAAACTTATGGGAAACAAAACACTAAAAGTAGTGTTTTGAAAAAAATTTTTAGTCTCAAATGCCTAAATTAGACAAAAAGAAAAGTTCAAATTAATGAGCAGAGTATAGAACTTAAGATATTAAAAAAGAGTAATAATATTATCCTAAAAAAGTAGGATGGAAATATCAGAGATAAGAACAAAAAATTTAAATGAAATAGCAACAAAGACACAACAGAGATGATCAAAGTATAAAGAATAAAGTTGGTTTTTTGAAAAGTCTTTAAAATAAGAAAAACTAATACATAGCATATTAAAATAGTTTTGTTTTTTAAATTTTTAAATTTTTAAAGTTTTTTTTCAGAATATTATGGGGGTACAAAATATTTTAAAAATAAAGGAATAAGTATTGGAAAAGAGGAAATAATAGCAATTGTACATTGATTAATTTTTCTAGTTGCAAAGCAGATATTTCAGATTATATAATAGCATCCAGTTACAATCATTCTTTATAAGACACACCTGAAACATAAGGAAATGAAAAGTTGGAAGTAAAAGGTTGAAAAAATGATATAAGGCTAATACTAACAAAAAGAATGATAAAGTAGCTATATTTATATCACACCAATTAAACTTTAAGACATAGATCAAATATTACACTAGCGACATAAAAGATTACTACTTAACAATACAGTTTCAAGTCTTTGGAAATTTTAATAGCTCAAAATTATAACTTAAAGACACACACACACACACACACAACGAAACTGTAGAGAAATTCTCCAATCCGTATTATAAGTTATTGTTCTAACTTATTATTTTGATACATCTCTCTCAGTAATTGACAGATAGAATGTTAGTAAAATCTCTTTGGAAAACAATTTGACATTACCTTATAAATTTTAAGGTCTGTGTTACTCTCATGACCTACCACTTCCACTCATAGGCATATGCCTAAGGGATTCTTGCACATGGGAACCAAGAGGGTTGTATCAGCAATGGTTGTAATTGCAAAACATTTTAAGCAATATATCAATTGTTAGTGGACATTTCGATTGCTTAAAACCTTTTATTACATTATCACGGTACAACTGTATGTAATAAAACCATAAAGAGAAGTATGAGATTAATAAACACAAAATCCTTGGGAGCAAGGTTGTAGGGCACATAGAGGGTATGCACAGTTGGGAACACACAGGAGCATCAAATGGCCATGTTAAATCCTTTAAGCTAGGGGCAGGTGGCAGCATGATATTCATCATATATTATGCATATATTATAAATATAAATAATATAAATAGTATATGTAAAATAATACAAATAAGATTGAGCAAAGAGGAGTAGGATTTTCGGAGTCCTTATAACAATTTTGCTTGGAGAAGTTTCTGAAAACTAGGGAACAAAAATATTAGATGTACTATTAATAAGATAGGTTTTCTTTTTTCAGATGCAACACAGATTCAGAAAATGTTAAAAAAAAACCCTATTAAATATCTGTGGGCATCTGCAACTTCTCCAAATTCTTAATATCCTTTTTATTTACAGTAAAAATTAGACCTGTTATTATGGGTTTATCAGTGTTAAATACTATGCATTGATTTTTTTTCCTTCCCTGAGCTCATATTTCTTCCTTCTGTGCCATTCTGTTCTTTGCAATTATGGTCCATTACAAGTTAAGATAATCAACTGTCAATTTCCCTACCATAGGTGAGTGGACTGGAGTGATTCAACCTGCGTGTCCCCTGGGGCTGGGGAACACTCTTTTCCTGTGACAATACTCAAGGCTCTACAACAGATAGAAGTTGTGTCTTCTGAGTCCAAGCAATGAATCCCAACTGGATAGTTGATGAAAAGGGTTGGGTGGAAGCCTAGCCCTGAGGAATGCAGTCAACTGCAAGGCGTGGAGTATGAGTGCATGGGCCCAGGGGTTGGGGCCATGGAGAAACTGAGGGGCTAGGAAAGCTCAGAGTGAGAAGGGCATGGGAATTAATTTGGAGAAATTTGAGGAATGAAAGGCAAATGTGAACAGGTTTTTATGAACTCTTGGTACTATCTGGTGGGAGTGGGCTGGGTTCATTTTACAGAGGTCAGAAAGAGATGCTCCATTTTCCTGCTTTATCTTTTAAGATACTGTTTTTGTTTTATTTACTGACTTACATACACATAATGTTTCGCCTTTAGTTCTTAATGGAAGATTGAGCTTCATTAATTAAAGTGTCACTATTATAGAGGGTGATCAGTGGTATGAAAATGGATAATTTTGCGGACTACAAATAAAACTCCAGTCATTGATTACCTTGCAAAGAGAGGGAAGTAAATTTTAGTTTCAAAGGAACATTTTAATCATAAAACAGTGAGAATAAAAGTTGCATTAGAATTGGAAACACTAAGACATTATTAGCTTTGATTATTTTTGAATTGCCTGATAGCAATCATTTCAGTTCCAGTCCCTACACCTCTAACGTTTTTCTGATCACATGCTTATTGATTCCTAACTCTTGAGCTAAGAAAAGGTATTAAAACAGGTCATCTTTTAATATGGGTAAATAGAGCACAAATACTTGGCCAACTCAGAGATGTAGGGAACTACTCTGCTACATTCCTTCCCTACCAAAAAAAGCCACAGATTGTCTTCTAGTGCAGACAAAGAAATTTGGTCAAATGATTAAAATCATGAAGTTTGAAGACTCTTGAAAATTAGTATCACGCTTAAATAATTACTAAGTATCACTTAGGTTAGCAGACAAATAAGTTACATCCATTTTCTTCATTCCAGTGTTCATATGGAATGCCTATTGGATCAATAACAAGTCTAATAGCAATATTCTGACTGAATCAAAGTATGGAGGAAATTAATTGCTACTGTCTAAAAGTAATGTCAGCCAGAATCCACTGCCTTCCCTACCCCACTCCTTCAACTCTTCCTCTTCATCTGAGCTTAAATTAGGAGATATTTTAGAACTATAAAAAGCATGCAGAAAAGTGTTGTATTACAACAAGAAAACAGAAACTGCCTGCTACCAGATTCTAGTCTTCAGGGTGTTTTGTATAGTTGTCAATATCAGAAACCAGCCCTTGTTTGAAGAGTTCATGAGGCTTGGTAAGTTCTCAAAAGGTGTAAGCATTGACTATGATAAGGTTTGACTTCTGAAGAACTTTTAAAATTACTTTATGTACACATTTTTCTTAATGAAGCTCAATTTAAACAAACAACATAAAAAGCATGCCAAATTTTTAAACTGCTGTGTAATAGCAAAAGATATGAGGTTTACCCAGGATTCAGGAGCAATAATTTTGTTTAACCAGATGCTGAAATGGATTTTGAGTAAATTAGAGTTTTAAAGGACAATAACCATATAAATAATTATATAAATCTCATGGGGTTATATTTCTTCAGTCTGCCCACAGAGGTAATTTTCACTGAGCATTTACAGGACAGGTCCTGAAGTTACACAGCCCCCCTAATAATAAGCTCTTTTTGGTACATAGAGGAAAAAAATTTCTTAATTTTTTTCTTTGGTGTTGTTGCAAGTTTACCTTTCTAACTATTTTAAACATGCCTCATACACTTATCTCCAACAGATTTGAAGATATATGGAAAAACACATTTAAATATACAGAAACCATGAAATAAACTTACTAGTAAAGTCAGCACATTAGTACCTCACCTTACTATGAGTGACAAAAAGAAAAAAAAATGTTTTTATTTGTTTTAGAAGTGAGCTAGGTGACAAACTTAATACTTTAAAGGTCATTTACGTGGTCTGGGTCAGGGTCTGGAATTCGCTTAAATCCCCCCAGGTGATTCAAGTGGGCTCTCAGGATTGTGAACCACTGGCTTTAACCAATAATGCTTCCTGGAAGGCCATTTGACTGCCCTCATTTCCCTCTCATGTGAGAAAGCAGAAAGCAGTGGTCCTCTTAAATGTAAGAAATCTCCACGTTGGGACCACCTTGGGAGCTTTACAAATTCTGATATTTGGGGCCCAGGGTGAATAAACACTATCATAAGAAATCTAAGAATGAGAGAATTATATAATTATAGGTTTAATTCTTAATGTAGTTTGATTTATGTTTTTAAAAATAAATCATCTAAAAACTAGTGTTAAGTTGAACCATATGGAAATTGTATAAATAAAAAAGCCAGCTATCAGCAATCTAATACTTGTCATTAAAAATAATTTATTGCATGTTCTAAATGATTATAACATATTAGCACCAATGCTGAGAAAAGCTCCTCTAAAACATAATTTATTTATTTGTAAAATGAAAGGCTGTTTTATTTGAGGAATATGATGCTGCTGATGCCAGTGATGATAGTTAATATCTATTAAGTATTTACAAAGTGTCAGGCAATATGTTAAACATGGTATACATGTTATTTCATTAGTCTTCACCAAACACCCTGTGATAGATACCAATATTACTCCCATTATATTGGTGAGAGAACTGAGTCATAGACACTTAAATAAATTGCCCAAGGTTGTGGGGATACTTCATAGTAGAGCTGGGATTGACTTGGACTATCTGACTGCAGAGTACGTATTTTCAACTCCTAAAAGGTGTTACCTCTTCGAGGACCATGGAGATCCATTCCAGGCTCATGGTTATGGTTCTAGGTCAGAGAGAATAGTGGCTCTATTTCCATCTGGGCCTGTGGAAACAGTTTGTCACACTCCAAGTCCACACTGCATCTCAATTGGTTAAATTTTAGTTTGCCCCTTGCTCTCATCCAGAATAGCACAAGTCAGCCAGACATTGTCTTATCTGGAATCACACCTAGAACTCTCCGTGTTTTTTCTTTCTAATTAGTGGGTACCAATGTACCTGACATGGGTTATTCAATGGTGGTAAAAAGATTAATGAAACACAGTTCTTGTCTTCAAGCAGTTCCAGCCTAGTAGGGAGGACAAGAGATAATATAGTGGAATAAGTTCCATGAGAATTGTGAACAAAGTCCAATGACGCTAGAATAGGATAAATTAATTCTTTGTGGTGTACCAGTGGGATGGCTTATGGAAGGTTTCACAGAAGGAGGGACATTTGAATGAAAAGTCCTCCAGGCCTTCAAGAATGGAGGGATGTTATTGCAATCAGAGGTAACAGCTATCAATTTGCTTGGATGTGAAAATGTTAGTACTGCAAGTTTGTGGAAACTGATAGGCTCAGAGTGGCCAAGGTAAAGCTGACAAGTGATATGTAGAGAATGGATGACGACATGTGAATGGACTGATAAGAGGCCAGAAAGAAAGGCAGTGACTAGGCAGAAAGACTTTATGCCATGGTAAATGGTTGAAAATTTATCCTGTAGGCAAGGGGATTTTGATGAAATTTTAACCTGTGTCTCAGTTTCGAAATGTCATATTGTGGAAGATGAACCAGTTTTCCTTGCCTAACATTATGGTATATTAAAATAGGCATCATCATCATTATTACTATTTCTAAACATTAGTCCTAGTAGGGCCTTGGAGATGTGATCTAATACTACCTACAGGCAGCTTCATGTTTTATTTTAAAAGAGCCCAGGTATGGAAAAAGAGGTAAAATTCAATATAAGTTTCCTGAATAGTTGGTGTAGGGAAATAAAATAGTATTGCTTAAAGCAAAATTATGTATTACATCACATTATACATAAATGCAAGATTCTTTTTGAGAATTAATAAAAGCAAATTTTTGAGATTGCATAGGTCTTGAGCAAGTCAGAAGTTGGTGTTCTAGTTTTCTTCAGGGAAGTTTGAGGCAATTTAAGCATAAATCAAGATCCAAAATATGTTGGTAACCCAGTTGTTTGGAAAGTAGATTTTGTTGTAAAAAATAATGATGATTAATTTCACAAATGAGTCCACAGAAGTTTAACTCATAATGTAGCGTAAGTTAGAATTCTTTTGGGTGTCATTCAAACTAATTTCAGCAAAAAAAGTGGTGACAATGGTGGGAGAAAGTGGATTTAATGGCTCAAAATCCGTGTGAGGGTAAGGATCATATCCATCTTGATCAAGGTAGCATCTCCAGTGACTAGCAACATGCCTTGCACATAGTGAGTGCTCACTAAATATTTATCCAATGAATGAAATGAACCATTCACAGGAATGTCAGAGGTTTAGCTGGACCTTAGAGAGGATGACAGCTAGGATTTGAATGCCCTGAGGATCTCTTTACATTTCCATTATCTACCTTTTTGTGTGTTGGCTTTATCCTTTCAGACCAAGACATTGTTGTGGCTGGAAAGTTAGTTGTATGGAACGTCCACGTTTACATTTCCCAGGTTTTGCGTTAAGCAAAAACTCTTTCTAGTGTTAAAACAAAAAATCCAAGAAAAGAGTTTCTAGTTAGCCCAGCTGTAATTCAGTGCCTATTATTAGAACAATCAACCACGAGAAGTAGATTCATGTAAGAACAGGGACACCCCACTGGAAGTATATGCTTGGAATGAGGGAAGGGGCTTTTGCCAATCTATTTTATTATCTTCTAAGAGAAAAGTCTTACCCAAACTAATGGGCTATAAAAAGAAAAAGAATATATATTTCCTGTTTTTAAAGTGTATGTTCTTTATGATAATTTAAGATGACAAGAGCTGAAGGACAACCCTTTAGATATGCAAAAGAACACTATAATGAATTCAAGTTATTATGGTGAAACATACAAGGAAAAAAAAGTTAGGAGAGAACAGACAATAAGTAATTCACAAAAAAGCAACCTCAAGGTATATTTGGAGGTATATTTTAAAGAAAAACGTGATTTCATTAAGTTAAACATTTGCACACTTATTGGATAACTACTATGTGCTAGGTATTGCAACTAGATCGTATTTAGGTCAGCAAGATCTATAAGGCAGAATTTTTCCCAGAAACAATCTGGAATCCAACTATGTGAAACTGACTTATATGAAATCATCCATATTATGCCAGCAAAGAGAAAACACAAAAGCTACTTAGAGTTATATAGAACTTCCTGCAGACAATGTTTACTCAAGTTAACAAAAATGTGGTTGATGTCACACTTCATTTTCATCAAGTCCTTACCGTCAACCAACCAAAGATGTACTTATACATTCTTATATGCATGTTAGGTGTATACTAGGCAATAATAAAGTCAACAGTCTTCTTAAATATGAAGCCAACAGACAAAAAACCTGTGTCACTGTACAAGTTTCCCAGTTCGTCCTTTGTTGGGGATGAACAAGGTACCTAAATGTGTCTTCCTTCCATAAAGGGTGAAGTGGAGACCTAGGGGGAGGTCTGCCTTGCTTCGGCTCTCACTTACCTGTTGGTCTAGGATTGGGCTCTACAAACTTCATATCCCAATTGGGTAATTAGGTCTTGACTAGACTAGGCAGGGTAAAGAAAGAGGGAAGGGATCTCTCTTTTCCTTTGAAATCCAGGCTCAAACACCAGACTGAACCACCTCTCAGAGCCCTCTGAGCCAGTGGAAGTCCTAACCATTTTTGACCCTCGGCATGCTCATCTGCTGAGAACGAGCATCTTTGGAGAACCCACTAAATGCTTGTGGTAGAGGCACTGCCAACATTGGGACTCACCAACAGGCACCTTAACTGGGACACAACTCAGCTCCAGAAGTCTGCTGCTTATTTGTATGTCCTCATGCAAGTAAGCCTCAAAGCCAGACTTTGTGAAGTCACTCTATTGCTATACAATTTTCAGTGACTACTTTTCCTGAACTTGACATAAGTTTCAGAATCATAGCAGGATAGAATGGGTTGCCTGGAAGGAGGTTAGTGCACTTCCCTCCTTGGGATGATTTGGGCATATTAGAGGAGAAATTTCTGCATGGATTGGGTGGCTAGACTAGAGGGTCATCAAAATCCACTTGGATTCCTAAATCGAGAATTCTATTGAGATCACTATTCTGATGGTTAAAACCAGGTAATGACCATTTCTAGAAGGCATCTGTCTTAAACAGGCTTAAGTCTGTCTGATATATTTATAACTGGACTGTAAGAGATTTATCTCTGGAATGGGGGTGCAAGGGAAGGGCCATGATAATACTTGGGAAATCTTTTTTTTTTCTTGCCACTCTTACTGCAACAATGATCTCAAAGCACTTATTATTTAATGCCTCCTTGAATGCTGTTTGGCTAAATGTGATTTCCATGTAGCTGGTTAGAAATGCAGTCTTTGTTTTCACAAAGAAAAGAAAACCAGGTATCTGGAAATAGTTTCCTGTTTCTATTATGAATATAAACTGTTAAAAATTTTACGTTGCTAAGTGGTGCTGAAATTTGCTGTTTTGTTAAAAATGTGATCAAACAGGGAAAAAAATGCCTTATTCATCACCTTTTTTCCCCTTATGTTCTCTCAGGGTTGCCAGCATAGCAGATTATCAGAATCTTGATTATGTTTTGAAGTATCTACAAACAAATCCTCTTGTTTCCTTAGGCGATTTTAGAGGCCAAATAAGAATCTATCAGTTACTATTCACAATCAAAAGGGTAAATAGTTGAAAATTAGCAAAAAAGGACAAAGCTGATGATGTTTCATTTAGCTATCTCATAAAACCTACTGAACTAAAGAACTTATATAACAGATTTAAATGATATTAAATATTATATAATTAAAACATCCAGAAACTGCTTAAGAGCTACAAATTTATATGCAAAGCATTTATCAAAAAAACCCCTATTATGTGCTAGTTCTTTTCCATATATAAATATTACTTATAGTCAATATAACACTCTGAGAGATGGGATCAAATTACCATATCTTGCAGCTAAAGTAACTGAGGCTTAGAGAAGTAATAAGCCTAAAATTTCAAAGCTGGATCCAGGAACTAAAACCAGGTCTGCCTCCCATCAAAATCCATCCCCTTTGCAGGACATCAGACCCACCGTATTTTGGGCATGCATGATTCTCTTCATATCAAATTCATGCCACAATTTTTAAAAAGAATATCAGTGGCTTTCTGCAAAATCCTTATAAAATATGACTATCTGGGGTGTTGAAGTGATGGAGAGACAGAGAAGAGTAGTAGCAAGAAGGTTGGTTCTATAGTAAATATTACAGATGGGGGGTGTAGATGGGACAGTGTACTTTTAGCTTTCTGTTTTTAATTTCAGAATATTATGGGGGTACAAATGTTTTGGTTGCATGAATTTCTTTTGTACAGTTTGAGTCAAAGTTATAAGTGTGTTCATCACCCAGATACTGTGCATTGTAACCCTTAGATGTCAATTTATCCATCCCCTCCTCCCCCATCCCACCTGCTTGATTTCTGTTGAGTGTTACTTCCGTATGTGTGCATAGTGTTGATTGATGAGTTCCAATTTCATAGTGAGTATATGTTAATCCACTCATGTATTGATGGGCACTTGGGTTGATTCCACATCTTTGTGATTATGAATTGTGCTGCTATAAAGATTTGGGTGCAAGTGTCTTTTTTATAAAATGTCTTTTTTTTTCTTTGGGTAAATACCCAGTAGTGGAATTACTGGATCAAATGGTAGGTTTACTTTTAATTCTTTGAGCTGTCTCCATACTGCTTTCCATAGAGGTTGTACTAGTTTGCAGTCCCACCAACAATGTGTAAGTGTTCCTTTCTCTCCACATTCATGCCAGCATCTATTGTTTTGGAACTTTTTGATAAAAGCCATTCTTACTGGAGTTAGGTGATATCTCCTTGTGGTTTTGATTTGCATTTCCCTGATGATTAGTGATGGTGAGCATTTTTTCATATGTTTATTGGCTATTAGTCTATCTTCTTTTGAGAAGCTTCTGTTCATGCCTTTTGCCTACTTTTTACTGGGGTTGTTTGATTT
This sequence comes from Lepilemur ruficaudatus, assembly GCA_963574885.1. Lineage (NCBI taxonomy): Eukaryota > Metazoa > Chordata > Mammalia > Primates > Lepilemuridae > Lepilemur > Lepilemur ruficaudatus. The sequence continues at coordinate 84,206 of CAUYRT010010483.1, forward strand.
TTTTCTTGCTCATTTGCTTGAATTCTTTGTAGATCTGGTTATTAGCCCTTTATCCGATGTATAACATGCAAATATTTTCTCTCGTTCTGTAGGTAGTCTATTCACTCTATTGATTGTTTCCTTGGCTCTGTAGAAGTTGTTGTTTTTTTTTATTTCAGGATATTATGGGGGCACAAACATTTTGCTTACAAATAATGCCTTTGTCTCACCCAAGCCAGCCCTAGATGTGTGCCCTTCCCCCATACAGTGTGCACCACATCCATTAGTTGTGAGTTTACCCACTCCTACTCTGCCTACCTGACCAACACACAATGAATATTACTACCATGTGAGCACCTTAGTGTTGATCAGTTAGTACCAATTTGATGGCAAGTGCATGTGGCGCTTATTTTTCCATTCTTGTGATATCTCACTTCAAAGGATGGGCTCAAGCTCTATCCAGGACAATATAAAAGGTACTAGATTGCCATTGTTTTTATAATTGAGTAGTATTCCATAATATATATATATATATATATATACACACACACACACACACACACCACAATTTATTAATCCACTCATGTATTGATCGGCACTTGGATTGTTTCCACATCTTTGTAATTGTGAATTGTGCTGCCATAAACATTCAAGTGCAGATGTCTTTATTGTAGAATGAATTTTTTTCCTTTGTGTAGATGCCTAGTAGTGGGATTGCTGGATCAAATGGTAGTTCTACTTGTAGATCTTTGAGGTAACTCCAAATTATTTTCCACAGGGGTTGTACTAATTTGCAGTCCCACCAGCAGTGTAATAGTGTTCCTGTCTCTCCACATCCACACCAGCATTTGTTGTTTTGGGACTTTTTGAAAAAGCCATTCTTATGGGAGTTAGGTGATATCTCATTATGATTTTGATTTGCATTTCCCTAATGATTAGAGATGTTGAGCATTTTTAAAATATGTTTTCTGGCCATTATTCTGTCTTCTTTTGACAAGTTTCTGTTCATGTCCTTTGCCCATTTATTGATGGGGCTGTTTGATTTTTTCTTGTTGAGTTTCTTAAGGTCTATATAGATTCTTATCAGCCTTTTATCGGAAGTGTAGAAAGCAAACATTTTCTTTCATTCTATAGGTTGTCTGTTCTCTCTAATGATAGTTTCCTTGGCTGTGCAGAAGCTTTTTAATTTGATCAGGTCCCATTTATTTATTTATTGTTGTTGCTGTGATTGCCTTAAATTTTCTTCATAAATTCTTTGCCTAGGCTGATATCTATGAGTTTTTCCAATCTCTTCTTCCAGAATTCTTATAGTTTCATGCCTTAGGTTTAAATATGTTATCCATTGTGAATTAATTTTTGTGAGTGGTGAGGGGGGCAGATCCTGTTTTAATCTTCTATATGTGGCTATCCAATTTTCCCAACACCAGTTATTGGATAGGGATTCTTTTCCCCAGTGTATGTTTTTGTCTGCTTTGTCAAAGTTTAGATTACCATATGCAGATGGTTTCATTTCTGGATTCTCAGTGCTGTTCTAAAGGTCTATGTCTCTGTTCTTATGCCATTGAAATGCTGTTTTAGTTATTACAGCCTTGTAGTACAGCTTGAAGTCTGGTAGACTGATATCTTGCAGTTTGTTCTTTTTGCTTAAGGTTGCTTTGGCTATTTGGGGTCTTTTTCTGGTTCCATACAAAGCATAGAATTATTTTTTCTACATCTGCAAATAATAATACTGGTATTTTAATGAGGATTTCATTGGCTCTGTAAATTAGTTTGGTTAGTATAGACATTTTAACAATGTTGTATCTGCCAATCCATGAGCATGATATGTTTTTCCATTTGCTTATATCCTCTAGGATTTCCTTTTTCAGAGTTTTGTAGTTCTCCCTGTAGAGTTCTTTCACCTCCTTGGTTAAATATATTTCTAGATATTTTATTTTCTTTGTTGCTATTGTAAAAACTTTGTGACATTTTTTGACTTTTTGACTTTTTATTGAGTCTTTGCTGTGATTTGATTTGATTTGATTCTCAGCTTGACTGTTGTGGATGTATAGGAATGCTGCTGATTTGTGTACATTGATTTTATAAACTGAGAATTTGCTGAGTTTATTTATCAATGCCAGGAGTCTCTTGGCAGAATCTTTGGGGTTTTTTTATTATAGTTGATAAGATCATATCATCAGCTCTGGCTAGGACTTCCAGCCCTATGTTGAACAGAAGTGTTGACAGTGGGCAACGTTATCTGTTTCCAGTTCTAAGTGGAAATGCTTTTCAGTATGATGTTGGCTGTGGGTTTGTTGTATATGGCTTTTTATAATATTGAGGTATGTTCCATCTATGCCTATTATTCTGAGAGTTCTTATGGTAAAAGGGTGGTGAATTTTGTCAAATGCTTTTTCTGTGTCTATTGAGAGGATCATATGGTCTTTGTTTTTGCTTCTATTTATGTGGTTGGTGAATCACATTTATAGATTTGTGTATGTTGAACCATCCTTGCATCACTGGGATCAAGCCCACTTAATCACAGTGGATTATTTTTTTGATGTACAGCTGAATTCGGTTTGCTAGGATTCTATTGAGTATTTTTGCATCTACATTTATAAGGGATATTGGTTTTTAGCTTTCTTTTTTTTTGTTGTGCCCTTCCTGGCTTTGGTATCAAGGTGGTTTTGACTTCATAGAACCAGTTGGGGAGGATTTTCTTTCCTTCCTGATATTATGAAATAATTTCTGCAGTATAGGTACCAGTTCTTCTTTGTAGGTCTGCTAAAATTTGGCTGTAAAACCATCTGGCATGGACCTTTTTTTTGGTTGTGAGATTTCTTTATTGCTGCTTTAATTTTATTACTTGATATTGGTCTGTTCAGGAGTTCTATTTCTTCTTGATTGAGCCTAGGGAGGATGTGTGTTTCCAAGAATTCATCCATTTCCTAAATGTTTTCAAGTTTATATGCAAAGAGATTTTTATAGTATTCAGAGATGATATAATGATATTTTGTATTTTGTGGTATCAGTTGTAATATCTCCTTTTTCATTCTTGATTGAGCTTATTAGGGTCCTTTATTTTCTGTTTCTGGTTAATCTAGTGTGAGGCCTGTTGATTTTCTTTATCTTTTCAAAAAATCAACTTTTTGTTTCATTAATCTTCTGTATAATTCTTTTGTTATTGATATCATTTAGTTCTTCTCTGACCTTAGTTATATCTTTTCTTGTGCTGTATTTGGGATTGGTTTGTTCTTCCTTTTCCAATTCCTTGAGACAATTTATTAGCTTGTTGATTTTTGATCTTTCTGTCTTTTGGATGCATGCATTTAGGGTTATAAGTTTTCCTCTTATGACTGCTTTTACTGAATCCCACTGATTTTGATCAATTGTGTTCCCTTTGCCATTCAGTTTGAAGAATCCTTTGACTTCCGTATTAATTTTCTACTTGACCCAATAATCATTCAGCAGTAGGTTATTTAATTTCCATGACTTTGCGTAGAGTTGAGTGTTTCTGTTGAAATTGATTTCTAATTTTATTCAACTGTTGTCCGAGAAGACACATGGTATAATTTCTATCATTTTAAATTTATTGCGACATATTTTGTGGCCTAAGATGTGATCAATCTTAGAGATTGTTCCATGAGCTAATGAGAAGAACATATATTCAGTAGTTGTCGGATAGAATGTTCTGTAAATGTCTATTAGCCCCATTTCTTCTAGAGTTCTGATTAAGTCCATCATTTTTTCCCTTATTTCTGCTTGGAGGATCTGTCCTGTTCTGTCAGTGGGGTGTTGAAGTTCTGGCTATTACAATGCTGCTGTTTATCATTTTGCTCAGATCAAATAGAATTTGTTTTATGAATCTGGGCACACCTATGTTGGCACTTAAATATTTAGGATTGTTATGTCTTTTTGTTGAATTGTTCCCTTCGCCATTATATAAAATTTTAAATTTCGTTCCTTCCTCTTAAAACTCCATAGATTTTTATATTGAACAAATAAGATTACCAACACCAAGATTAAATATATTGGTTCAGTTTATGGCGTTAACATCCTATTCAAATATTTTTTAACATGTTTTGTTTATCATGGTTTATTTTGTTAAATGAGTTTCTTTCCAACCTGTTTCTTAGCTTTATTGTGGGTAACAGAATTTGGTATTTTGTGTTCTAAATTATGGACTTGGACCGGTGATAGCAGTGGTCACAGTGATGGTGACGCGCACGTGCGTGTGTGTGTGTGTGTGTTGGGCCATGGTTAAAGTTACAACATTCCTCCTAAAACTTGAAGTCTTGGGACCACACATAAGTAGAATTTATGGTTACTTGTCTAATATAAAGGTGTTGAAAAGAAAATGTATAGAAAATATTTTTTTTCTTTTAAAGATAGACTTGTGGAGGTTTGTTATTATGACTCTTTCCCTCATAATGGAAGTTGTGGGTGGCTAAAGAACAAAAAGATTGGCACAGAGGTATACACTAGATTGAACATTAGTGAGCCAAAAGCCAGGAAAAGCATGGAAACATGACTATATACCCTGGAGCCTGCCATAGTTTCTGCTTGAGAGTCTGCTCTGGTAAGTGTGATTCCCTGTATTCGCTTGTCTGTATCTCCAGTCTTGCAGCAGTTTGCCCCGTGTCCTCATCTCCCCTATAGATTCAAGGGAAGTTGTTGATTTTTCAGTCTGTTTAGCTTTTTACATGTTGTTAAGACAGAGTTGTGACCTCCAAGCTCCTTACATGTGGAACTAGAAAATGGAAGTTAGTTTAACTTATTTTTATTGCAATATTTACATACTCATGGTATAAACATTCTTACATTCAGAAGAAGATAAACTAAAGAGATAAAGTACATAGCTCCTTTTCCAAAACATACACCATACTTTCTCCTATTAACTTTTCTTAGATATATATGCAAATATGTGACTACCTTCTTAAGCTGCCTTTAAAAATAGTCATAGAAAAATTAGTTGTCATGTTAAGAAATTTCTGATAAGAATCCTAATATTTATTAGCTTTAAGTGCTACAAAGAATGACATTAGGAATCATTTAGTTCACCTGTTTCATTTTGCCACAGTGACACTGGGGCTCTAAGGGGTTAAATGTTGGCACAGGTCATGCATGTTGGTAATGATACATTCCCTGTCTGTTGGCACCAAGGCGGATGATTTTGGTAGTTTTACTTCAAGGGCTCAGACTATCTCAACCAACCAACAAAAAAACAAAACACAGCACCCCACAAGCCTTTCAAGGTCTTATCAATATATTTTTTTATGTGCAGATAATGAAAACTATATACTGGTACTATATTGATGCCCATTCCCCAAATTTTATCATTCTCAAAACTCTGTCTTATCTTTTGAAACTGATACAGTCTCTCTAAACTGTAGTACTTTCTAGAGATATTTCTTTCTTTCTTTTTCTTCTGTTTAGGCATATAAAGACAATGAAACTATGTACCAAATTGGTGACAGAGATTATTCCCAATAGAATTGGGAAAATGGTTAGTGAGTGGACATATTGAGTAATTAGGGCATTGATGACTCAGTAAAACTGATCATTGAAATCCCTTAGAATGAAATTTTCTCAGTAAATTTCCTCAGTAAATTTCCTCAGATTTATCCGTCATTAGAGTAATACACCCAAGAAGCAATTTAGACTGTACTAATTCTGTATTCATTTTTGAATAACAAGTAATCCTTCTTGAAATTTCCTCAGGTAAGAAGATTTTAGTTACAAGAACATCATTAGCAATTTTTTTCTCTTTATGAAAAATAAGATTTCCATATATTGAAGTTAACTGTACTTTCTAAAGCATCTGTCTTGCTTTAGAGGCAAACTATAGAATTAATTTCTTACTTTTATGTAGCTTTAAAAAACCACAGAGCACAGAACAATGGATATCTTTAACTAAAAGGAAAACAATCATATGAGCATAAAATACCAAGATGGATGAGAATTAATAAAATGGCTCTACCTTGAGCATTAACATATTTCTTTGGTTAGTCTCATCCATGAAATGTGATGCCCTTAGGTAATCATGAACTCATTCCTAATTCTTGATTAAAAAGAAGGAATTTATTCTCATGGTGTTGATCATGACCTTTGCAGCAAGTATAGCATCATCTTTAGCTGTTCAAAAATCCAATGTGCTCATTAATCAAAAAATCTATAATCTGAAGAAACTGCAATCTAAGGAGCCACCAAAGCATATAACAATTAAATAAGAAAAACCCTTTCAAAGAACTGCAGATATCCAAAGTGCCACCAAATGACAAATTGTTACTGCTTCCAAGTACTTTATGTATTCACTGGATCATTTCGGCATAGATTAAACCATGGAAACCAGTGTATGGAAATGCTTCTGCCACATGTTTGGTGTCTATCTACATATTTCCATTATGGATGAGGAATTCTAATCTGCTTCAAAGGTGGTACAGCAATACCCACATGGTGCAAGAATAAGATTTCATATTGATTTTCTTGTTGTAAATTTTGAATTCTACATATGGAGATTTTTTTGGCTATGAGTTCTTTTATGGTGTCTGAATATTTTCCTTGAAATGTATAAAATTTGTAAATTTTGTTTTTTATATTAAAATGCCATTTGTGCAAGTTTTGTTAAAAAATAAAAGAGAAAATACACCAGGCCATAAAATGTTTATCACCCTGACATGTGTCAAAGGATGTATTTGGTAGTCATAAGCTTGAGGAAGTACAGCATTTTGCCTGTGCTGTGTCTCATGTTTCATTTTTATTATACTGACATGGCATGGTTTCACTTCAGTTAATCCTATTTCTTTTAGGACCTACATCTATGCTAATTGTCATGGCTAATTGCCTTACAGCAAAAGCAGGCCAACCAACAAAAGAAATGCCCTTTCAAAGAGATGTTTTTAAGTAATATCTTTTGCTGTACAGTAATGTGGTTGAAAAGTATAACAATCTATTAAACATTGAGTTCTTATTTTAAAAGGGTCACATTATCTTGTCATTATCCTGTACATCAAGCATTTTGTTATGTTGGACAAGACAGCTTTTTATTCCTCAGCATTTAGTATTGTTAGAAAATACCCATATCAGAAGAGTTTACATTTAAAAGAAATCCTACTTTAATCATAATCTGAATAAATAATAACATGTAATCGGTAAGAGTTAATGCACCATAAACAATATTTGCTGGACAAATTCATGCCCTGAGGAGACCTTTCTGGGATAGACAAGGGTCCTTTTCCTTTACCCTTTAGTATAAGGAGCAAAAAAATCTGTGTGAACAATAAATTATATATAGTTGTGCTGGAGTCATTAGGATGGCAACCTCACAAACTGGATTAGACTGGTGTTGTCTTTGATCTTGAGTCCTTGTATGTGCATGGAAACTTCAGTTGTCCAAGGTACATTTATAAATGAAAGTTGATAGGAAATCTTCTAAACCTGTGGGCTCCCAGAACCAGGGAATAAAACCTGCAAGAGCACCAGAGCAGTGACCCGAGTCCCAGGTTGTCTCCGGGTACAACTGCTGCCATTGCAGTTGCCATTGCAACTGCAATAATTGCCATTGCAATTATTACTCCACTTACCACCTGTTTCTTTACTGTACACCAGCTATATGCCAGGTGTCATAAATGCATCATCTCTTTTAACCCTTACAGAATCCATTTTGAAAAGAGGAAAACTGGGCTTCAGAAAGATTAAGAGTGATTCTCTTAAGGCCACAAAGCTAGTAAAGGAGCAGAAAACCGAAGTTTCTCTGGCTCCATAGATTATCATCTCATAATGACCACAGGCTTACTCAGTCACAGGAGGGAAAATGAGACATTAGGAAGCATTCTTTTCCGTAGCATGGGGCTTGAAGACCTCTTATTGTGTTTTCTGAAGTGTTTTTCTTCCAGAACAAATTTGTTAAACAATTCCACTTAAACAGCCACAATTCCTCTAGCTCACTTTGATGAAAGAAAGTAATAGGAAGCAGGTTTTTTTCTTTTAAACTCAGGTATGTTAATAGCTGGCTTTTCTAACAGTAATTGCTATACTATTATAGTTTAAAAAAGAATGAATCATACATAAACAACACATTTTCTGAAAAAGCTCTTATAAATGGGTGCACAAAATCACATGCACTATGTCTATAGTAAACATTTTTGTATTCAGCCTGATAAGCCTTCTTGCAAAGGCAAGCGGTTTTGCAATGACTTATTCCTAATTCTGCCCTCGGAGTTATCACACAAACTCTGTTGTGGAAATTTTGTTGTTTACCAAAGTTTAATTCAGCTTATTGCCAGGCACATTTTGAGTAGATCTGCACTGTGGCAACTGCAGAGAAGAAGCCTTGGTGTTATATTTCCTAAGGCTGATGTTCTTGACCACAGGTGGCCATTTTTGTTGTGACCTGCTAACCTGGCAGGACTCTTATGAGGACCAGTCATTTTACACAGATGCAGCACATTCCACCCAATGCCTCTGCATACAGCATCATCTTCTGGTGAGCCTTAAATAAGGTGCCACTGACTTTCAGCTAAATAAAACATCCCAGGGGAAGAGAATTAAAAGGGAATGGAAAATTCCAAGGAATACTGGGAGTTAGGTGGGATGTTCTTCTACTTTTGTCATCTGGACAACAAAGTATAGGAAGAAGAATACGCCAGTTTACTAAAAGGACCCAGAAGCTTTAGGGTATGAATTAAATATTAATTTAATAGAGTAATTTGCTTGCTGTATAATATGGTTCATATAGAATAATTTAGCTCCTATGAAATATGGCTCATGTAAAAATTGAAGATCCTACTTGAATGGCTCTAGAGGAAGGAGGTGGAATAGTAAAATGGATTGCTCCTGCCTAACCCTTGCTTCCACCCCTGTCCACTCAGCTGTAAGCTTCTTGGTGGCAGGGGACATATCTTGTTCTAACATATAACTCTCCATTTTCTAGAACAGTGCCTGGCAAGCAAGGGAAGTGTTTATTGGAAGAATAATAGAATCCTACTTTGTGATTTTGACCCTTGGGCTATAAAGACAATACTCATAGTTGACAAACCGCTTCATCTCTTAATAGCACATAAAGAGATGATAACTATCTTGTAGATAATTTAACTTTTCACTTGATTATCTGAGTATTGCTTAGCCTTAGCATTGTATTTTTTAATCTCAGTTTCTTCTTTTGAAGTCTTTTAATATGACCTTGATATGTCTTGAGAAAGAAAAGGACAATAATGCTTAGCTTCTATTTTGTTTTCTTCTTCTCCAATAAGAATGACTTTCATACTATAAAAGGCAGAATAAACATGACTGAGGGACATTGAGTCACCAGAGAAATGGAACATTGATAAGAAAGCACCCCCCACATAGGTTTTCAATTATTTCTACTCTGTAAGCATAAATGGATTTCATCTATGGGCAATTAAATAATAGTTGATGTGATTGGGAAATCACTTTCAGTAATTTTAGAAAAATCACATGATGTTAGCAGTTCTAGGAGCCTTGAGATAAGGTCTTAGCTTTGATTCTCCTCAAAATACGCCTAGATTTGATAAATGAATTCAGTGAAGTCTCAGGTTACAAAATCAATGTACACAAATCAGGAACATTTCTATATACTAATAATGACCAAGCTGAGAACCAAATCAAGAACTCAATGTCATTTACAGTAGCTACAAAAATACCTACGAGTATATTTGACCAAGGAGATTATAGATGTTTACAAGGAGAACTACAAAACACTGATGAAATAAATTGTAGACAACACAAACAAATGGCAAAATATCCCATGATTATAAATTGGAATTAATATTGTTAAAACGATCATATTGGCCAAAACAATACAGATTCAATGCAATTCTTATTAAAATACCATTGTCATTTTTCACAGAATTAGAAAAAATATCCTAAAATTCACATAGAATCAAAAAGAGCCTGAAAAGCCAAAGCAGTCCTAAGCAAAAAGAATAAAACTGGAGGCATAATGTTACCTGACTTAAAATTATACTATAAGCCTGTAATAACCAGATCACCATGGTACTGGTAGAAGAACAGACACATATACTAATAGAATAGAATAGAGAACTTGGAAATAAAGCCATACACCTACAACGAATCGATCTTTGATAAAGGCAGACAAAAAGTCCCAAAACAATAAATGTTGGCATGGATTTGGAGAGATAGGAACTTTCATACACTGCTGGTGGGACTGAAAACTATTACAAACTCTGTAGAAGTAATATAGAGATACCTCAAAGAGCTAAAAGTAGAACAACCATTTGATCTAGCAATCCCACTACTGGGCATCTACCCAAAGGAAAAAAAGACATTCTGTAAAAAAAGACATCTGCATAGAATGTTTATAGAAGCACAATTCACAATTGGAAAGATGTGGAAACAACCCAAGTGCCCATCAATACATGAGTGGATTAAGAAAATGTGGTATATGTGTACCATGGAGTACTATTCAGCTATAAGAAACAATGGTGATCTAGCACCTCCTGTATTTTCCTGGATAGAGCTAGAACCCATTCTACTAAGTGAAGTATCCCAAGAATGGAAAAACAAGCACCACATGTACTCACCATCAAATTGGTATTAACTGATCAACACTTAAGTGCACATGTAGTAGTAACATTCATCGAGTGCTGAGCAGATGGTGGTGGGGGAGGAGGAAATGGGTATATTCACACTTAATGGGTGTGGTGTGCACCATCTAGGGGATGGACACACTTCAGGCTTTTACTTAGGTGGGGCAAAGACAATATATGTAAACTAAACATTTGTACCCCTGTAATATGCTGCAATAAAAGAAAAACAAAGCATACACTGGGGAAAGGGAAAGGACACTTTATTCAAGAGACAGGGCTGGAAAAATTGGATAGCCATAGACAGAAGAATAAAATTGGATCCCTGTCTCTTACCATATACAAAAATTAATTCAAAAATGATTAAGGATTTAAATGTAGGACCTGAAATCATAAAAAATTCTAGAAGAAAACTTAGGAAAAACTCTTCTGGTCATTGGCCTAGGCAAAGAATTTGTGGCTAAGACCCCAAGAGAAAATGCAACAAACACAAAAATAAACAAATGAGACTCAATTAAATTAAAAACCTTCTGGACAGCAAAAGAAATAATCTACAGAATAAATAGACAACCTACAAAATGGGAGAAAATATTCACAAACTACGCATCCGACAAAGGACTATTATCCAGAATCTACAAGGAACTCAATTTATCAAGAAAAAATTAAATCATCCCATTAAAAAGTGTACAAATGACATGAACAAACATTTTTCAAGGAAAAATACACGGATGTCCAACAAACATATGAGAAAATGCTCAATATCACTAATCATCAGAAAAATGCAAATTAAAACCAAAATGAGATACCATCTTACTCCAGTCAGATAGCCATTATTAAAAAAAACACACACACACACAAAAACCAAAACAATAGATGTTGGTGTGGATCCCATGAAAAGGAAGTGCTTATACACTGTTGGTGGGAATGTAAATTAGTACAACCTCTGTGGAAAACAGTATGGAGATTCCTCAAAGAACTAAAAGTATATCTACCATTTGATCCTGCAATCTACTGGGTATTTATCCAAAGGAAAAGAAGATATTACATCAAAAAGTTACTTGTGCTCATATGTTTATTGCAGTATAATTCATAATAGCAAAGATATGGAATCAAGCTGTTTCGATCAACTGATTAAACAAATGTGCTATATATGTATGTATACATATACACAAACACACACACACACACCATGGAATATTAGCCATAAAAAAGAATGAAATAATGTCTTTTGCAGCAACTTGGATGGAACTGGAGGCCATTATCCTAAGTAACTTGGAAACAAAATCAAATACCACATGCTCTCACTAACTATGGCTACATGAGGGCACACAGAGTGCTATAATGGATATTGGATATTCAAAAGGATGGAGGATGGGAGGGGTTGAGGGGTGAAAAATTACCTATTGGGTACAATGTACACTATTCAGGTAGTGGGTACACTAAAAGCCCAAGCTTTACCACTATATATTTACCTAAAATGCACTCGTACCCCCTAAATCTATTAAAATTTTTAGAAAGCTAATTAATTTCTTTTGTAAAATATAAAGATATCTCATACCTGCACAGGGATTTTGATGTGTCTTTTTATTGTGGCATGTCTTCTCTTTTGGCCATGAGTATCTTTGGCCTACAGGAAGGCGTCTAGTGGTGTGCTCTAAAGCTCTGCCTTGCACTGTTGTATTATATAAATGCTATGGATGAAGACTTGGAAGGCATATCTGCAAATTTTCCATCAGGAAAAAATGGCTACTGTTACAAGTGATACAACTGAGTTCAAAAACTCTCGACAGCCTGGAATGATGAACTGAAATTAATGACTGGTTTTATTAGGGAGGAAAGATAAAATCTTCCATACAGGTTAAAAAAAATAAAAATATGCCAGCATGAAATGAGGAGTATCTGGTTTACAATCTTTCTTAAAGAAAGATATTTAGTTCATTACAAGCTTAAAATGAGCCAATTTACTTCAGTGGCCAAAAACCCTTATGCAGTCTTAGGCTAAAGATGTAAAATTATTCTGTCCAGGATAATGAGGTTCCACTGTGTCTTACTAGTTCAGTTGTCTCTGATAAAATGTGCTCCATTCTGGAAGCACAGCATTTTAGAGCTAATGAAAACATTAGAGGCCATTTATACATGCTCCTTAGCCTGGGTGCATGTACCCAAGGTGGTACGCAAGGTGTACCAGGTAAGCCAGAATTTGTAGGATAAATATGACAAAGCTTCCATGAACACCAATTTTACTTGTGTATTTGGTGAGGGAAAGAGATTAAAGTTACTTAACAGTTGAATGGTTTGAAGTGATTCAAAAATAGTTTTTAAGTTATAACACATACTGTGATGTTATAAAGTAGAATACAAAGTCCACATAAAGTTTTAAGCTAAAATATGAGACTTCAAAAAAAATTTCAGCTTGCAGATGGTAACTTTGAGAATTGTTTCCAGAACTCTGAAAGTCATGAGTTCAACCTCTTGTGTAGGTATTTTCATTCAACAAATCTTTACTGAGTATCTACTATGTACTAAGCACTGGCCTAAGTGCTTGGGATGTATTAGTAAGCAAAACTAATAGAGCCCTGCCTTCATGGGAATTCAGATTATGAGTAGAAAAATTTGCACAGCTTACCCTTAATTTTACAGATGAAAGGACTAGAACACACAGAGTCAATTCTGAGTTCTATCCCTAGTTCTATCATTTGCTAGCTGTGCAGTCTTGGGCAATTACTTAATTTCTTTAAGTCTCAGTTTTCTCCTCTTAAAAACAGTAGAACAAGAACCATATACTTTGTTGGTGGGATTATTAAATGAGATAGCATAAGCAAAGTAGGGCAGTGTGCGATATAGAGTACACATTCAATATGTCAATAAATGGTGATTATTATTATAAAGGCCAAGTGACTTAAAATCCACACAGTTGTGCAGCATCAGATTTGTGCTCAAACTCAGGTCTTCTGATTCCTGCCTTTTTTTATTACACCATAATTCCGGGTGTCATAACTCAGAAAATAAACAAGGCTATTTGTACTTTTATATCATTAAAGTAATTTATGTGCAATAAGAACAAATTTGGAAAGTGCACATGTGCAGGAAGTGAAACAACAATAAAACGAAACAACAAAAAAAGAAAAACATTCAATACAAGCATTCACAACATCTAAATTAAAATTTTAGCATACTCTATCAGTCCTCTTTTTTAATATATAGATTTGTTTTGGTTTTAGCAGAATTATATTCTCTCTATTCAGTTTTCTATCTTGGTTTTTTCTGTTTATTACTAAAATATATATTTTCCCTTATGTAATTGGAAAGTGTTTAATAGTATCATTTTTAATAACTACATACCAGTCTATTGAGTATATGACAATTTTCTAAACCATTTTTTCCAAAGTAGACATTTAGGCTGTGGTAATGAACATCTTGTGTGTGGCTGGCTCCATGGTCATAGGAGTGCCCTCCTTAGCAACAGGCAAAGCCCAGGCTCTTGCCGAAGGCGGTCCTGCCCTATGTATTGGTGCATCACAGAACTCAAGCCTGTGCCTTCCATTCACCCTTTCAGACTTGCTTAACCACTCATTCTTTTCCCAGGCAAAGATGCTTCTTTTTAGGTATAGTTTTTCATAAGATCCCCCTTGTCTTGTATGTTTCTTTGGTTTGCCCCATTGGCTCCCAAATCACCTCTGTTCTAGAATATTCTCTCTTGATCTCCTTTGCTCCTCACTTCACAATCACAAATTTATCTTGTCTCCACCTGCCTCTCTTGCTTCTTTAAACCTACTGATGGGATCCATTGGTGAAGAGGCTGAAGGAGTGTTTAATGTTTTATATGTATGTGTGGTTGTGTGTGTGTACAATGTGAACTGTAGCTTCATACTATCTTACTGAGAAATTCTAGAACACTTTGAGCAATCTGTAGATTGTCAGACTCTGAAAGAAATTATCTTTATGAGTTGTGCATGGGTTAGATATTAAAAAATATATATTGCTGGGGGTGTTTGTTGGGGGAAGTTTTCTATAATGGAAAAACATTCCTTGCCACTCTGATATATACTGTACATTAAAAAAAGATCAATCCTGATATACTCTAATACAAAGAAAATATGACCCAGAGCTTTTGGTCACATTTCTGACTCTGCAGCTCAGAAATTGTAACAAATTTTCCCATAAAAGACTGGAGAATGACGAAGGCCTTGGGGAAACAAGCATGCACTGTGCTTTCTGTTTCGAAACAAGCATGCACTCTCTTTCTAGTGCTTTATGGAATAAATGTAAAACATTACCAACGCTTCATCTGAAGGTTGGAAAGTTTACACAGTGGGGGCTACATGAGTATCAGGCTTTCTAAATTAAGATTCAGAATGCATATCTAAAACTTGAGTCTGTGTACTCTTCCACATGACTGATTTTTCTTCCTGATACATCACGTGTTCTTTTCCAGCATAGTTAATGCCAATCTACTGACATCAGTGAAATGCATATGCAATTCTAAACGAATGTGTTATTACTTGTAACTCTTATTTCTCACCTGAAGTCAGGGAACAACAATAAAAACAGAAATAACCTTTCATTACATCAGGCAGTGTCAATTCAGCATATTTTGAACATAATGAATTGTAGAAGGAAAATATTTGTGTACCCCTCAAGATCAAATATTCATAAATCTGGAGACCAAGAATTATTTAAATCTGGAGTTTTTGTGGAGCTCAGCTAGTAAGGTATTGAAGTGCTGTATGATCACTGAAAACTCACTGGTATTTATTTCTAATTTTGTCCAATTTCCTTTATGAACTTCTCCTTTGATATTTTTGTAGCTTTAACACCCTTGGACACAAGATTTAGGTAGTTTTGGAGTCACAGATGGAACAAGTTTGATGTTTTCATAAAAGGGTCATACCATTTCCTCACTTCCTCAACCTCCAATGAACATTTCTTTTCTTTTCTTTTTTTTTTTGACATATCTTTATTTTACTTTTACATTATCTCTATCTGTATTTTGTACTCATAGATGACATATATGTTAGGTCAGGAGTCAGCAGCTAGGACTTGGGTCCCTAACCAGGGCTTCCCTGGCACCTAACGGACCTTGTGGTGGGTGAGCCTCCACTGCTGATGAGCCACAAGTCACTGATTTCCATTCTGTTTACCTTGTCATGTCTAAGTCTACTAGGTGACCAAAGAGTGTCCTGTATCCCTTTGGCTTGCCTTGGTCCTAAGACATGACCTGCAGACTAGATGCAAGAGCAGTACAGACCAGTTCCCCTTGCCCAACACACTCCAATGGACTCCAATGGAGGGCAATGAGAATAAATGTGAGGGAGACCACAATTCCTCCACAGGACATGTGATTTTGAAAGAGGAGAAATATATAGTGCATGGGGGAGGGGTATAGGGCAGCTGCTCTCCATTTCTTTCTGTTTTAAAAGAGCTGTGCTAGGAAGTTCCCCCCATTTAAGGTACAGCTAGCAATCATTTCTTCATTCAGCATACAAGTATTTAGTATCCTAGATGTTGGCCATTACGGTAAGTTTTTAAAAGTATATAAAGCTGCAAAGATATTTGCCTTCAGCGAGTTTACACTTCATTTAATAGGGTGTGAGGAAGGTGGGAGGTGAGGGAAAAGACAGGAGCACAGCTAGCCACAGTTGAGGAAAGATGCATAGCAGGTGCTCACTAAATACTCGCCAGGTGAAGGAACAGATGCATGCATGATTAGAGTACCTCTGGGAATCACTCCCTGAGGTGGTATTCTGAATTGGCTTTTAAACCAGAAGTAGGGCACCGTCTGGGGGATGAACATGCTTGAAGCTCTGACTTGGGTGGGGCAAGGGCAATATACATAACCTAAACATTTGTACCCCCATAATATGCTGAAATAAAATAAAAAAAAAAAAAACAGAAGTAGGACATGAAAAGGTGGATATAGCATGGGAAACCTGGATGTAAGACATGGCACTCATGAAGAGCAGTACGGAAGTGCCGGGAGTTGTTCAAGGTCCAGTGGGCCCTTCCTCAGGCTGGAGCAGAGTGTGTATTAGGGGGAAGGAATGGAAGATAAAAAAGGCTGGAAAGATGGGCTTGGATCCCACCATGGAAAACCTTGACTGTCAAGGGCAGGCGTGTGGCTTTTATCTGTTGAGCTATGCAGAGCCTTTGAAGAATTTTTGTGTGGGGCAATGACCTGATTAGAGGTCTTCTTTGGCAGATCCCCTGGTAGCATTTTATTAGATAGATTAAAGGGAGAACAGCTAGAAGGAAAGGAATGTTGAGAGGCCACTACAGTATCTAGGCAAGAGGTTGAGTGATGGGGAGAGGAAGGGATGGGGAACAAGTGATATTCAAGGTGAATCACTAGGGTTTAGTGACTGAACTTGGAAGGAAGTGAGAAGGGAGGCTTTGAAGATTGGAGCCTGGGTAACTAAGAATTGTGATGCCCTAAACAGAAATTGTGGAGTCATAAAGGAAAGCAGATTTGGGGAAGAGAGAAGAAGATTGGCTTGTTCATTGCTATATTGAGTTTGAGAAACTAGCACATAAAGATATGCAGTGGAGATTTCTTCAAAAAACACATAGACATTAAACTTAGGAGAGAGAACGGGCCTTAGGAGCAATGTTTGCAGGGGGAGAATGTGGAAAGGAAAGGAGAAAACTTCAGGAGAGGCAGGTTGGAGGGGCCCACGAGCCTCCTGGAGGGGCAGTTGGGAGCACCAAGGGGAGGGTTGGGCAGAAGGAATCCTAAACCTGTATCTATGGATTTCCTTTTACTGAAGCTCTTGTTTTTTGTTTTAGTGTTTTTTTTTTAAAAAGCTCCCTTTGGGCTGAATGTTTTTGATACCCATAGAGCCGAATGTTCTCTAGGGATCTGGTCATACAATTGATTGTCTCCTGGCGTTGTTCAACCCCAGTTACTTTTTAACAAATAAAAATTCATGTGGCCCCTTTCTTTTTTATGGTTCTTTTTTTTTTTTTTTAATAATCTCTATGACTGCCTTAGATAATTTATTTGCCACTTTTGGTTTCCTGTCCCAATCCTGTGATTATGTCTATGGTGTTGTTATGACCCCTCTGTAAGTTGTCAACGGTCTTCTCTCATGGTGGAACCAAAGGTCAAGCTTCAGTTATAACAAGAGCCTGACTATTGCTTTAAAATCTTTTGGGAGTCTCTATGGTACTATTTGCTCTTACTGGCTTTATTGTTGCTATCTAAAGAAAAGAAGAAATCCAAGACTTCAAATAATGAAACGGAGAGGGTAAAGACAAACTGCGTGTGTGAATATGTATGTGTGCATGCCTGTGCGTGTGAGTATGCTCATATTTGAGTGAAGTTAGCTCATCTGATGAAGTAATCCATACCAATGCCACGAGTGACACCATTCCAAGATGGTACTTTGAATGCAAACCGTTTAAAATTAATGAAATTATGATTAGCCTTTACAGGTTTGCAATCAATAGTAGTTTACAAGATGCTTTCATACATACATCATACCTGGACCCAGCCTCTCTCTCTCTAGTATCATTTCCTCTTTCCCTTCCTTTCCGTAATTTGGCTCCAACCACCCTGGCTTCCTTACTGTTTCCAGAAAGTACTAAGTGTGTGCCTACCTCAGGGTTTTTCTCCTCCAGCTCCTCTGCCTAGAATGTTCTTTCTACATTTGTTGGCACAGCTGCCTTCTTCCTTCACTCAGGTCTTCTCTTGGAAATCACTTTCTCAGGGAGAATCTCCCTGCCCCCCTCCCCAATGAATACTTGACCGCGTAGCCATTCTCTATCCCCTTACCCTAGTTTATTATTCTTGTGAATACTTATCACCTCCTGAAGGTATAAATTTATGTACATGTTTGATTTCTGCCTGCCTTTCTCACTAGAGTGTAAGCTCTAGGAGGACTGGGACTTGTCTGCATTGCGTATAATAATTTCATTGATGAATAGAACAGTGACATTCAAAAAGCCTTTGTTAAAATATATGCTTGAATATGTGAATTTGATTATCTTGTGAGTCAGGCTTGGTGAATATCCCCATTTTACAGTGTGGAGACTGAGGCTCTGAGGGAATGACTTGCCGATGGCAAAGACCCGAACTAAAGGTCTCTTGGCTCCAAGTTTATAGATGTCATAATTGACCACTTACATGCCTGTGAAAACGGTGGCCCTGACAATGTTTTAATCTTAGGCTTTAAGACTGGATTTAATTTCATGTATACTTTCTGGTACTTTGTTTTCAAGCCAAAGATTTTTGCAGCTATTAAAAATCCTTTTTAAATTTGCTTTCTTGTTTCAAAGCTAGTGAAAAAGGGATGTTATATTTTTGCTGTGTTCAGCAAGTCTCTAAGGTGCATATTTATGGAGAGCTGAGCTGCAAAATGGCTTTGTCTTTTTAGCATACTGCAAACAGTTCTTAGTTTTGAAGAAGAGAAAGAAAGATTTCATGCTTCTCCCAGCTCATTCTGCCACAAGGCCAGAATTTAAAGAAAATTCTGTGCTGTGATCATTCATTTAGGGTTCAGGAACAAAGGCCAAAATGGATTATGAACATAAGGGCTTCATATGAGATGCTTCTGTGGCAATTTAAACCATCGTAAACCAGAGGAGAAGATTGGCCTTTTCCCATCCATTAATATACCTATCCTATTCCTTTTAGGAGTATTTCTTTTTCTTTTCCTATTACATTTTCCTTTAACCTCTAAACATTTATTTTCGTTATGTAAGAAAAATACCATTTCATTTTTATTTGTTCACCAAAATTAGTTCACTTCATCTATTCACCAAACATTTCTTAGTTGCCTACTCTGTGTTAGTTATTATATTAAATGTTGGGAATTGAAAATTTAATGAGGGTACATCCCCTGCCTTCAAGGAACTCACTTCTTAAATGGCAGAAAGGTCAAGTAAGCCATTAATTATACAGGACATGACAATTCATGCTCTGATCCTATAAGCGCAACATGTTCTAGAAGCCCAAGTGAGGCTTTTAACACACATTGAGGGGTCAGGGTAAACTTCCTAAGGGAATAATTAATGCTTTAGATAATTACTATAAGGTGAGAGATAAGCAAAAGAGTCCACATAGATGTTTGTATGTCATTTTAGTTTATTTGTTTAAAAACTATGATTGGCCTGGGAGGAATTTTAACAGAAAGTGATATAATTAGATCTCTTTTTATCAATAATTTTTAGGGGCAATTAACATAATCTAAGAAAGAAGTGATGATGGTAGCAGTGACCAGGATGGGAGAAGCAGATTCTAGGAGTACTAAGGATAATTTATTGCCAAGGTGTACTGACTGATGCTGTGTAGTGAGTGAGAAGGCAGAGCCATGTGTGCTGACCCACAAGCTCCTCCCTTGTATGTAGACACTAGAGTTTGCTGTTCACTGAGAGAAGGGGATACACTGACAAACTGATACCTGGACATGTCATATTTAATATCTGGTTAGAGATGTCCTAAAGTTATTTGTATTACGTATCAGGAGCTCAGGATCAAGAATGATTGGATACCTATTTGGGGAGCTTGTTAATAAGAAAAAAAAGGAGCTGATACCTTCAAAGGAGAGTCTAAGAAATGTGAAGAAAAGAGCACTGAAAGTAGAATTTTTGGGAAGGCAAACATGAGAAGGGTGAGAAGAGGAAGATGGGTGGGAAAAGGTAAAAGGTAGAGAGGTAGAGGAGCAGTAGAATCATGATATCATGCATATCACCAAAGTCAAAGCAGGCTGTAGGGTAGAATAGTATTAAACATGCAGAGAGGTCAAGAAAGGACAAAGAATTTTCCACTAGATTCAGCAACAAAAAGGGTCATTGGTGGCTTTTGTCAGGACAGTTTCAACAGAGTGCTCTTCATGAAGACAGATTGTTGTGGGCTGATGAGTGAATGGGAGCAAGAAGAGGAGCCCGTAAGGATGGTGTACTCATTCGCAAAGCTTGATTGTCATAGCAAATGGTGACAGGATGGTAGTCTCACAGTGATGTAGGGTTAAAGGATTTTCATTAATTTTTTAAAAGAGAGAGACCTAAGTGTATTAAAATGCAAGGAGTTATAGTAGGACAGTGGCTGAAAACGCAGATGACGGATGAGTGAAGGAGCGAATCTCCATAGGAGTTGGGGGCCAAGATGGACAGCACTGGTGAGTAGCTTTCAAGAGGAAATGGGACATCTCTCTTATGATTGTGGGGGGAGGGGGAAGATAAGGGAAAGGGGCAGATGCATGTTTGTAAGTGGTGAGTAAGAAATGACTGAACCATAAGTTGGTGGCCTTGATTTCCTGTTGAAGTTGGGTCTGTGGTCACATATTAGCAATGAGGTAGATAGATAGATAGATAGATAGATAGATAGATAGAAGAGAATGAGGAAAGAAAAGAGAAATAGATGTTGTGGACTAATGAGTGAGAGACCTGGAGGAGGAAGTTGGAATTGAGAATGAGGCACTGGACTTTAAGAGTTCAGAGCCATCTTAGGAGAATTGCAGATTCAGGGAAGGGTCTTAGAATGGGTGACTAGAGTGAACAAGACATGAGACTCAGTGACATCAGTGAGGTTAAGGATGGGTGTGTCTTTCACATGGACTCTGAAGTCATTGAAAATAATGTCAGAGATGAAGGCTGTGAATCAGATGTCAGTCAACATGGCAGAGTGGTCAGGGAGGCTGATAGAAGGGTAATACAGATTGGCCAGATGGCAGGAATGCCCATCAAGTATTTAAACTTATGTGTTTTCGAAGTGAATTTTCTAAGAGTTTGAGAAACTAATGATATGAAAGTGGCTATAGGAAGTAGAAAAATTCTGACTCTGTTTCCTGCCCCCAAATTATGAGAAAGGGTAGGAGAATGAGCAAAGTATATTCTAAGGGTACTGGAGAAAGCAGAGTCTTTAGGTGGAGACAAGGTTTACATCGAGAGCTTGTTTTTTGAGTAAGGCAAGGAAAGGGGCATATGTGGGGAGAGAATATTGTTTATAAGGGAATGCAGCTTAAAAGCCTGGGAATACATGAGATGGGAAGAAGAATGGAAAAGGCGGCCCAGAGTGTGTAGACATGAATGCGGGAAAGGGTGTGAGTTCAGGTTAGGGGCGTGGCGAAGGATGACAGGGATGTAAACAATTGTGAGATTCTCTGACTTCAATTTCCTTCTATAGTGCCCTACCTACTCAGAATGGGAATTTGGGAATCTTTGGGATGGGGCAATCTGGAGGAACTGAGTCTGGAGGGGTATTTGTCTCACAAGTAAAAGCACAAGGAATTTTAAGACGCTAGGAAAAGATTCAGCTACAGAAAATAAGAGAAAGCCCTGTCAACTCAAAAGTTATTATATCCTGAGAGCACAGGGACAAGCAGATGGAGTTGGAAGGCTAGCAAGAGGTGATGGGTGCTGCTGTAGGCACTCTTTATTTTTAAACTCTACATTCTGGGCTGGGTATCATCACAAGGGCTGATCCTTGGAAAAACCACTCATGTTGTTGTTTTTTCCCTGCTCCCCATCTGATTCAGCCCAAATAATCAATAGTTGACTTTTCACCCATCTTACAATGTTCTAATAGTCTGATGTTTCACTGAAGTGACTCATTTGAGTCCTTCAAGACATGGGCCTCAACATTCTTTTAGGGTTTTAAAGAAGTTATTCAACTTATTGTCCATAGAGAGTTAAAAAGTATGCATTTATCTCATCCAATGACAAACCTATAATATCTGAATTTGGACAGGTAAGAATGATCTGTCACCATGAAAGAAAGTTTACCATTATTCAAAATATTCACAGTTTGAAATATTAACTTGTCTAGAATTGAAGGTGGCATTTTTAAAACTGAAACAACATGACATGTAAAATTTAGCTGCCATGTGGTGTCGTACCATCACATAAAATAAGATGTGGCCATTAAATTGATTGATCTTGGATCAGAATACTGCACACTGTGCAAAGTGAAAGAAAATACAATGGTGAGTGGCCCTTTTTTTAAAATTCAAGGACAAAACATCTAAGTATGGAATAAACTCCAGGAAGCTGGCCGTCTTAGTCAACCAAAGGTAAATTGGATTTTTACAGTTCTAATTTTCCTGGTTATAAACAATCTGTCAGGAATATAGCTCTCTTTGTTTATCGAAGTCTTTTCTTCTCTGTGTATTTTAAGTTTCATGATTACCTAAACTGATTGTGTCCTTGAGTTGACTGTAGGTTTTTGGGAAAAGAGGATTGAGATGGCAGGAGGTCAATAAAGTAGCGGGATATGACATGAGATCAAGTGTAGGGAACGTGCAGAAGCATATTCATTCATTCACTTATTCATTCATACAAAAAATGGATATGGAGGACTTAATATGTGCAAAACTATTGGCTCCAAAGACAGAGATGTAGCTGAGTAGGAGACATAACCATGTTCATCAGTAACTGGAGTGCCACATATAGGAGATTGAAACAGGATACATACCTCTCACACACACAAAAATCAACTCATGATGGGTAACAGGCTTAAACCTAAGGCATGAAATCATAAGAATTCTAGAAGAAAATGTTGGAAACACTGTTATAGATTATCAGCCTAGGCAAAGAATTTATGAAGAAGACCGTAAAAGCAATCACAGCAACAATAAAAATAAGTAAATAGGACCTGATCAAATTAAAAAGCTTCTGCACAGCCAAGGAAACTATCATCAGAGCAAATAGAATGGGAGAAAATATTTGCATGCTATACATCCAATAAAGGGCTAATAACTAGAATCTATATAGAACTCAGGACAATCAGCAAGAAAAAATCAAACAACCCCATTAAAAAGTGGGCAAGGTCATGAATAGAAACTTTTCAAAAGAAGATAGACTAATGGCCAAGAAACATATGAAAAAATTCTCACCATCTCTAATCATCAGAGAAATGCAGGTCAAAACCACAATGAGATATCACTTAACTCTAGTGAGAATGGCTTTTATCAAAAAGTCCCAAAACAGCAAATGTTGACATGGATGCGGAGAGATAGGAACATTCATATACTGTTGTTGGAACTGCAAACTAGTGCAACCACTATGGAAAGTATTATGGAGATATCTCAAAGAGCTAAAAGTAGATCTACCATTTGATCCAACAATCCCACTACTGGGTATTTACCCAAAGGAAAGAAAGACATTGTATGAAAAAGACATCTGCACTCAAATGTTTATAGCAGCACATATTGCAATTGCAAAAATGTGGAAACAGCTCAAGTGCCCATCAATACGTGAGTGGATTAATAAAATGTGGTATATGTATACCATGGAATACTACTCAGTCATAAAAAAAATGGTGAACTACATCTTGTATTATCCTGGATGGAGCTGGAGCTCATTCTTCTAAGTGAAGTATCACAAGAATGGAAAAACAAGCACCACATGTACTCACCATTAAATTTGTACTAATCAATGAACACTTATTTGCACATATGGAAGTAACATTTATTGGGTGTCAGGCAGGTGGGAGGGGAGAGGAGGGAATGGGCGAACTCACACCTAACTGGTGTGGTGTGCGCTGTCTAGGGGATGAGCATGCTTGTAGGTCTTACTCAGATGATGCGAAGGCAATTTATGCAACCAAAGTGTTTCTATCCCTGTAATATTCTGAAATTTAAAAAAAAGAAAAAAAAAAAAAAAAGAAAGAGTAACAGACAAGCCACTGGTGGTTATAGTGGTTTGGAGGAATAAAACGACTTTAAGCAGAACTATACAAAGAAGATTAAAGGAGGGGTAAAGTTTGATCTGTATAGGGAGTGAGATTTAGGAATGGTTGTTCTCAATCCTGACTGATTACATTATAGAATCGCCTGGGGGACTTTTAAAAACTATGAGTTGGCCCCTCCCTGGACCAGCTGAAGCACATCCTATGGAGGTAGGTCCGGGCAGTTGCAAAAGTTTTCCAGGTGATTCTGATGTGTATTCAGGGTTGAGAATTACTGAATTAAGTTATGGAAAGGATAAAGTTCCCAGTCCTTTTCCAGTCTATGATTTGGCATCCAATAACAGAACACAATTAAGTGAAGTCCATATTCTTTTGTAACCAATTTTTTCTTTTATGACATGTAACTCCTTATAATGCTTATAATTTAGTTCTTTTTTCTTTTATTTATCTTTACATACCACAGTTAGAAATATGTTAAAATAATAAAGCAAGAAAGCAGTTGGACTTAAGGATTTTATTTTTTTTTAGGAAAAGATCTTTAGCTGGGCGTGCTGGCACATAGCTATAGTCCCAGCTACTTGGGAGGCTGAGGCGGGAGGATCGCTTGAGCCCAGGATTGCAGTGAGCTATGATCGAATTACAGCACTCTAGCCTGGGTGACAGAGCGAGACCCTGTCTCTGAAAAAACATTCTTCCAAAGTTATTGTGAATTATTATAGTTTACCTCAATTTCTAAAGCAGTGTATACTTATGATTATCTTTAATTATTTTAGAACTATTCAATTATGGTTACTATAATCTGATAAGGTAGGCAAGTGTACACACATTTTAAAATAGAGATTTTTAACTATAGGGTTTTGGAATTAAAATACTCTAAATAGATAAGGAAAGTATAATTAAGAAACTGTTTTCCTAGAGCATTCTGATTCATTATGGTTACTGTTATGTATGCCATTAAAGAGTCCATAGAGAGAATTATATTATACTGACAAACAGCGAATAGAGAGCTATGTAGAAGATTTAGATACTTTTTATTGTAGAGAACATAATGCCTTATAATTTTTAATGATAGCTTCACGACAGGTAAATCCGAGGAAACTAAATGGATAAAGCTCTAGATAACATCAGTTTGCCTACTTGAAGTTCTATTATCGTGAAGACGAGGAAGCAACATCCAGTTATAGGAGCAGATAATTGATATAAAGTAATTAGTAACATTTGCTTAATATTTCTTCATTCCTAAATAATTTATTTTGGAGAGAATAATATATGGGGTCAACCATTTTCAAGGAAGTCCAGTGGAGCCACCATGCTGACTGGATTTGCCTTACAAAGACTGTTAGGTTTTTGAAATTAGCAATAAAGTGTTAGTTTACTTCTGCAGTTATATCATAAAAAGTATGATTTTATCTGCTTTTTGTTATTGAGGTCTGCTTTTGAGTAGTATTCTGTAATCATATTTACTTTTGCTGAAGTTCCATTGTGAAATTTATTTCCTGATTTCTTAGTATATCTAATGTGATGATGACTTTAGATATATTCTTCAGTTGAGGTATGCCACAGGCACCTACTTCAAAAAAGGTAGTCTCTGAACTTGATGGGAACCCTATTTCTTTTGCCCACCCCCCACAAATAAGATAAAACTTCCTGTTACTGACTTCCTTGCTATTAACCCTGAAGTTTTTCAAATTATATATGATTTTTTGTATAATCAAAATATTGCATTAATTATATTGCATTAAAATATAATACATAAAATAGATTAAGAAGAAGAATGACTCCTCCTTTATTATTGAGCTATAATTCACATACAATAAAATCCATCTTTTTGAAGTATATGATCTGTCCTTTTTTTTAGTATATTCACAAGATTGTGCAACGGTCACCATAATCTAATTCTGGAACATTTTCGTCATCCCAACAGCAAACCCAATACCTATTAGACTTCTCTGTTATAAGATTTCACTTAATCCATGAAATAATAGAGAGATTTTTTGTGTAAGAGGAGAACTGCTAGAGTAAAAACAAAGGTTGCTATAGCATCACTTAACAGTAAAACCCTGGATATATAGCTTTCCCAATATCTATCTAGCAATTCTGGGAATTTACTGATTTTCACAATATAACCTCAAAATTTTAGACAATTTTGATATGCTTTATAAATAGTTAAAGAAAAATTGGTTATGTTCAATATGTTTAGTGTTAAATTCACATATAAAATGTCTATAT
The DNA here is from genome assembly GCA_963574885.1 of Lepilemur ruficaudatus. Lineage (NCBI taxonomy): Eukaryota > Metazoa > Chordata > Mammalia > Primates > Lepilemuridae > Lepilemur > Lepilemur ruficaudatus. The sequence goes on from CAUYRT010010483.1 coordinate 110,582, forward strand.
ATCTAAACATATATGCTTACATATAGGTATGTATTGTACTTTGTTAATCAGAATATGCGACAATGTGGCAATCTCCATTCTGTGACATCACAGAATACTGTTTTGTTCTTTCTTGGAATAATATAATCTGGGACTCCATAGTGCCTTATGACTCAAATAGGTGTGCGTGGCCTATAGTCTTGTTCAAAAGTGGTATTATAGAAAGGCCTAAAAATAACATATACAAAATAAGACTTTTTTTCACCCTCGGATATTTTATTTTGGCTGTGATTTTCCAGAAAGGGAGTAATCTAGAAAGCTTCTGTAAACCATATTAGGTCCTTAGTATTTTGTGGAATGGCGGAAAATGGGCATACCAGTCATTGCTTATTAGTCAATTAATATATAGTTGAACATCTACTGTATGTGTGACCCTGCCATGTGTATTCTAGCCAAATTGAGAATTAATTTTGAAATGAAAATTAGAAGGGCTAGTCTATTAATTGTAAGCATCAGACTCTAGCTGTATGGATAGTATTTAAACCTGAGTTCTCCTGGAGCCTGATAATCAAGCCCTTTACACTAGGTTTCTAATCATCAGAACCAGCTGCAAGAGCAGGCTTCAGTTTATTTTTTCTATCATGAAACCACAAGTTGGTAAAATTGACTTTTTCTTTGATCAAACAGATTGGTGACTTATTCAAGTGACAAGATAATTTGTTTTGCCATTTCCTAAACTTAGCCATAATTTCTCATGTAATACAATAGCATCTGGTGATTTTTCAGGGATGGGACTGGTATTCTGCAAGCACATCAAGCAGTCAGACAAACCATGGGTAAGAGCACTGCATGCAATTTAGTGTCTACAATTAAAATGTGGCCACTAATAAAGAAATGAAAGAATTCTAGAAATTTCAACAGAGGATAGAAACAATCCCCACTGTTGAAAGGCCAAGAGGGAAATGAAAAATGGACAGTTTCACTGGACAGTTAGCTCTTTCAAAAGAATGTAGTTTACAAATAGTATTTATCTTATTGCAGATATTTTAACCTATTTTTATAACATCTGCATTGAGTTTACACTTTTTTATAGTATAATCCATTATTTTTGATTTGCCTGATTATTGGTTTAATCTGATTGATAGCACAGATATACCTGATTCTCATGAACTGACCATGATATCAAAAAACCTAGATCAGCCTTGATGTGTGGGAATAGTGGTGGATTTTATTATATATTGCTTTGGCCTGAGTAATACCTATCACTATATTAGTCCAGAAACATTGAGGAAGATTTTGCAAAAAGAACTTACAATACAGAAAGCAAAATGTCTAAATATTTCTAAAAAAATAGTGGAATCTGTATATTCAAAACAAATTCTGGCTCTAGGATAGTTAACAAAGGCATCATTTTAGGAAAAACCCTCATAATTTCAAAATTTTACCTTATTGCCAAATGAAGGTCTAAACCACTTAAATTATTGCTTAAATTATTGCTTCTCATTTTAGCTTACATCTACACTTCTGGAGTTTTAGAAAATCAACCAGGAAACTAATTGCAATAAACATAATATGTTATTATAGTGGATTCTGACAAATTAAATATTCTGACAATTAATATGTTTATAGGATATTGGGAAAAAAGTTATTAGAACTAGATAAATGTAAATGATAATGAGTCTGATTATACAAATAAAATGCTGATGTGATTTCAGATAGTTCTAAAATCACTGGTAGTTGGATTTTCCACCAAAGGTTAGGTACGGCTAACTAGCCAACGTGATGGTCTATAGATCTTTATGTGGTCTTTTATATTAATAATTAAGTTCACAATATAATTTATTAGCCAAATCAGGATAATTTTGAGAATGAAAGGAGGCGCTAGTAATAATTATGCTGGGTCATCAAGTATACATTGCAACTGCCCCAGACAACATTTAATTTAATTATATAATTTAAAAATAAATTTGGGCAATGCAGTACTTCCTAATCTGAAAATTATTGATAGTGATAATATTTTAGTACCATATTTATGAGAAATTAGTTTTAATGATAAAAGATGATAATCTCATATGTAATCTCGTAGTCAGAAACATACATTGTTTAAAGAGGAAAGCAGCAGGTAGGCCTGGTGGAATGACGAGAGGCAGGTCCAGATGAGGTATTGGACTAAAATGGGAGGAGTACAATAAATTGAGAGATTTTTCTACGATTGGCTTACTACGACCAGAACATATTATAATGAAGCCTGCCGTCCCTGCCTCATCTTCTTGTTACGTATGATAAAAAGCATTTCCTCCAAGACTTTCTCTGAGACAACATTTTAGGATGACCTACATGGACTGTTTGAACTTGGATGAATACTGTTCAGGGTCAAACAAGGCACTTGATTATTATTACCTGAATGGGTCATTTGAGTTCCCAGCATCTTCTCTTTGCCATAACCTGCCTTTATTGCCCTATATCTTTGAATAAAAGGAAAAGGCAAGTGATAATATTTAAACATATTAGTGTGAAGCATATGGTAAACAATAATGTACCTCTTTCCAAATATTGATCAAAGGGATTAAAATTTTAAGTTGGGTTTGTAGTTATGGTACAAACCTTGTTCACTCCCCTCCACATCCTTCTGTGAGTAGCATATACTCCCTCTTTCATTGATTTTTGCTGGCCCATGTGACTTGCTTTGGCCAATGGGATATTAGTAGACATAAAGTGAGCAAATACTTGTGTAGTAGAGCTTGCTTTTTGCCATCACCATGAGAAAAGCTTCTTCCAGGTAGCTTCTTCCTCTTCAGTATTTGTAGATGATGCTATCTATATGACATCTGTGTCCATATCTATCTTTTTTTTTTTAAATTTCAAAGTATTATTGGGGTACAAATGGCTTTGGTTACATGGATCACTTTTGTAATGCTTGGGTCAGGGTGAAAAGCGTGCCTGTCACCCAGATAGCGTTCATTGTACCCATTAGGTAGGTTTTTGCAAATCCCCTGCCTGGCTCCCCTGCTTGATTTCCATTGAGTTTTACTTCTCTCTATGCACATGTGTGCTCATTGGTTAGTTCCAACTCAATAGTGAGTACATGTGATGAAAGCTGAGGAGTTGAAGCTCCCTGGGAAGGACAAAGGCACAGGGTGGGTGGGTAGAGAAGCAATCTGGTGCCTACTATCAGCTTGGGTCTGTGATGAAGCACCCCACGGGGCCTGAGAGCCTGATGCTTTGTCCACAAGAAGCTCCCAGTTCACTAGTGGCAGCAGCTTTAGGGAGTGGGGGTGCAAAGTGTCTCTGGCAGCTCAGGAACTGCTGACTGTAGTGATGTAAGGGAGGGAAATACAAACTGCTCTACCTACCCTTTTCACTGGACTCTAAGCCTCTAGGGGTTTGAATTTTGCTCTTTCTTTTTCTTCTCTGCAACTTCTTCCTATAGAGTCTCTTGTCCCATATCTATCTATATCTATATCATCTATATCTCTGATGTGAACCCACCCTGCATTGAGGAGCCAAGCCCAGTTGGATCTGCTATCTGGAACAAAACTGCTCATCTGTGCCCAGGCAGATCAGATGATTTACAGTCAACGTGTGGACTCATGAGCATGAGAACAAAAGCTTATTGTTGTATTCCATTGAGTTTGGGGGTGGGTTGTTATTTAGCATGAGTGAGGAGGTAACTAAAATGTAGTCCATTGTTATCACTGTAATTCTCATATTAAAAGATGTTTCATCTCATCTGCACCAACTTGGATACCCTTGATACCCCTGTCCTGCCTAATTGCTCAAGCTCAGAAATTGGAGCAGTGATTAAGAACCTCCCAAAACGGAAAAGCCCAGGACCTGATGGCTTCACGTCAGAGTTTTACCAAACATACAAAAAAGAACTCATACCTATTCTTAAGAATTTATTCAACAACATTGA
>CAUYRT010010485.1:0-22310 GCA_963574885.1 Lepilemur ruficaudatus
AAAAATGGAGAGGTTCCTCGGGCACACCAACAACCAAAACCTTTCATGTTTGGCAAGGATTCTTAAGAAGAGGAAACACAGAAAGAACTTTCCTACTTCCTGGCCTCACCTGGAAGAAGCACTGCTTGTGTTATGAACCACCGAGCCAACATGTTGGCCAAAGATTGGCAAGGGCAGGACCATGCTCCTTTACCCAGAACACTTGACTATCTTTTTTTTTTTTTTGACACAGAATCTTGCTCTGTTGCCCGGGCGAGAGTGCTGTGGCGTCAGCCTAGCTCACAGCAACCTCAAACTCCTGAGCTCAAGCGATCCTCCTGCCTCAGCCTCCCGAGTAGCTGGAACTACAGGCATGTGCCACCATGCCCAGCTAATTTTTAGTTGTCCAACTAATTTCTTTCTGTTTTTAGTAAAGACGGGGTCTCACTCTTGCTCAGGTTGGTTTCAAACTCCTGACCTTGAGCAATCCTCCCACCTCGGCCTCCCAGAGGGCTAGTATTACAGGCGTGAGCCACTACACCCGGCCAAATGGTCTTTGATAAGAAACCCTCAGTCACTCAAATAGGTTTTTAAATACATACAATCAAGAGTTCTTTTTGATGTGGCTGATAAAGGCCTTGCCTCTTGTTCTTTGTTAAATCATTTTGCTGCTACTAAAATATAATTCCCTGATTTCTCCATTGTATTGATACCTACCAATGTTTAGGAAAAGTGTTTTGGGTAATTATTTTAGGTCATAAAACATGTTTAGGAAGGTGTACTTAAACTCAGTAGTTTTTTTCCCTTCTTTTCCTGCCTGGAGTTAGGTTCATTTATCATGCTATAAACATGGGTTAACTTTTGGTGTCTGGTTCTCCCTGCCATAGCTGTTTAAAATATACTTGATTTAAGTAAAAATCCTTCTGACAGTTTCTTAAAGCACAAAATGGAACTTGTTTTCAGCCAGTAGGTACCTAATAGCAATTCCTTTTAAGACTTGACTGGAATCCCTCAAAATAAGTACTGGTCACTCCTAGAATAAATTCTTGTCTGTCCTCTTTTCATACCCTAGTGCTATCAGCTGAATTTCTCCTCGTGTTAGGAATCAGGAAAGGGAGAGCAAAGATATGTATTAGGCTCAATGCAAATGTGTTTGATGTTGTAGACACTGGTGACTTTTGAGGATGTACTTGTGGGCTTTACCAGGGAGGAGTGGAAGCTGCTGGACACTGCTCAGCAGATCGTGTACAAAGATGTGATGTTGGAGAACTATAAGAACCTCCTTTCCTTGGGTAAGACTGACTCTGTGTTTGAAGTTATACTCGTGGTAGTGGTTTTGGTTCATTCATTTTGATCACCTCATTGATCAACGTGTACAGAGACCTTTGAAGCATGTATCAGTGTGGGCTCGGGGTTCAGGGACCTAATTTCTTTGGGGTATAAAACAGTGTTGTTACACTGCTTTTGTGGGAAACTTGTTTTGATATATTGAATTTTTAAAATGCATATTTCTTTTGCTGCCTCTGCATCCTCACACTGTCAACTCTTCAGAGTCCCCCCAACTCCTAGAAGGGGTTTGGAGATTAGGTTGAATCTGACATGTTGCTTTGTATCTGCCCTGGAGCTTCCCCAACTCTCACCCAGTTCCTTATCTTTCACTGTGAACAGGGCATCAGCTTCCTAAGCCAGACGTGGTTCTTCGGTTGGAGAAAGGAGAAGAGCCCTGGCTGCCAGAGAGAGGGATTCACCAAGAGACCCATCCAGGTGAGCACCAGACTAGGGTCGTCATAGGCAGTAACCTAGGTGAGCTGTGTGGGTCTAGAACCTCTGGAGATAGTGGTCAGTGGTCCTCCTTACAGATCCTTGTTTCCGAGAGGAAGACTGAGTTTATCTACCTCCTGTTTCCCCACTGCCAGACTTCTTTATACATTCCTGTCACCCTCACCTTTGTGTTCAGAGACAAAGGGGTCTTACTGCTTCATTACATCTCTGTTGACGTGCTTGGTTTCAGCCCTTGCTCGTGTTGCTTTCCTGACTGTCAACACCAGCTCCAGCAGCCCTGTGTTCTCGTTTTCCACAGAATCATTTCTTGCATCTTTGCCTTTCTTTTCCTTTTCATGTGGCCCTGTCCACAACTCAGTTCTTCTCTGTGTAAGCTCTGCAGGGTGTCTCTCGCTGCCTCCCTCCGACCCGAGAGGGTGTTCTCTGCCCGTTTGAAAACTGCCACGAGAGACTCGTGAACTCCTGCTGCCTCGGTGCTCTCCTTCCTTTCCAGAATTGCTGCTCTCAAGAACACCCGTTTTTCTGACTATACTCTAGTTTAATGTTTGGGTTTTTTTACTTTATTCCTATTTCATTTTATTAGTATCTCTAAAATTCAAATCATTATGCAACTTCTGAGCATAGTTCCTTTTCCCAACTTGCTTGTGTATATCTGTGCCTTCTAGGTTAAAAAATAGAAAGTCACATTCCCACTCACTTATTCTCTATAAGTGATCTCTTCCTTGACCTTTGTTTCTAAGCTCAATTCTCTGACTCTGCCCCCTCAATGATCTTAGATGTCCCTACTTCTTTTTGTATAGACAGCTGAGGTGCACCATGTATTCTCTTATGGGACATGGAGCTTCCTAAGCCCAGTGCAATCCAGTCACATGAGAAGACCTGCAACTTTTCTGTTTATCTGATACCTAATGTACACATACAGGCATTTCCCTGCATCTCAGGCTTTGAGTGTGATGTAAATAATTCTATCTGAGCATTACTTGTCCTGTAAGTTTAGCCTCATGTTCTTTCTCTATGCAGCCTTTTGTGGCTCCTCGTAAGGTACAGGTCCCTTCCTTTTCTGAGCTTCCACTTAGTTTAAGTCTCTACTTTGAAATATTATTATGAATAGTTTTTTATTATTTAAGAAGTAGGTAATTATCTCAAAATCTTGTCTCAAAGCGTGCTTTCAGTACACTGATAAAAACTTGACTGGCTGAGTACCACGGCCCACACCTGTAGTCCCAGCTACTCAGGAGGTGGGGAGATCACTTGAGGCCAGTAGTTTGAGGCTGCAGTGAGCTATGATCACTGTACTCCAGCCTGGGTGACAGAGCAAGATACTGTCTAAAAAAAATTTTTTTTTAATTAAAAAAACTTAATTAGGCCGGGCACGGTGGCTCACACCTATAATCCTAGCACTCTGGGAGGCCGAGGCGGGTGGATCGCTCCAGGTCAGGAGTTCGAAAAACTTGATCAGTTAACTGCTGTGGGCTATGGGAGGAATGATTGTTCTATTTTCTTTTTTTTCTTACTTCCTTTCTTTCTTTTTTTTTTTTTATTTTTATGTGTTCATTTAGTCAGCAAGCTTTCCTGAAATATCTACTGACAAGTATCCAAAAATAGCAGACTGTCATTAACTAGATCCAGCAGTTTAGATTTTTATTGAGAATTTGTTGTCAAAAGAAATACTACCTAGCACTTTGGGAGGCCAAGGTGGGAGGATCGCTTGAGGCCAGGAGTTTGAGACCAGCCTGGGCAATATAGCAAGGCCCTATCTCTACAAAAAATAGAAAAATTATCCAGGCATGGTGGCACACACCTGGTCGTCCCACATACTTGGGAGGCTGAGGCAGGACGATCCCTTGAGGCAAGGATTATGAGACTGCAGTGAGCTATGATCACACCTCTGCAGCTTAATTAACCACATGGAATTTTAGGGAATCTACAAAGCTGTAAACTTCATTATCAAAAGAGAAAGTATAATGAGTGGTGGTTTTAAAAATTGAGTTGGTAAGTTGATCAATGGCTGCTGAGTTTGACAATAACTTGTGTGGTTATGTTATGGAAAAGTTTTAGGATGTTAATAAAAGAAAGCACTGCAGTCTTGTGCTCGAACACTACTCCCCTCCAGAGTTGTTTTCCATTAGTGCTCAGCCTCTCCACACACACATTTTCATCTTAGAATCTTTCAGTTGTCATTTGTAGTTTGAAAAACTTCATAGGATTTTCTGATGCTCTGGGTGTGTGGGAGGGGGATAGGATGGTGTGTTTTCTATTAAAAATTATCAAGCTTGGGAAGAAACTAGGAACTAACAAAGTTGTGAATGAAAAATAGGGATTTTGGTGGGATTTTGTAAAGAAGGAGGTTGCCTGGCATAGGGATTATTTACCAGGTATGTTAATTTCCTAGGGCTGACAATAGCAAAGTATCACAAATTGGGTGGCTCAAAACAACACAGGTGTATTGTCTCACAGTTTTGGAGGCTAAATGTCCAAAATGAAGATGTTAGTGGGACCATGCCACACTTCTAGGAGAGGATCTTTCCTTGTCTCTTCCAGCTTCTGGTAATCCCAGATGTTCATTGCCTTGTGGCTACATCATTCCAGCCTTGGTTTCCATCTTCACATGGTGTTCTCCTCTCTGTGTATTCTACTCTTTTTATAACGATGCCATTCATATTGAAGTAGGGGCTTACACTACTCCACTACTACCCTATCTTAACTGATTACATCTGCAGTGACCCTGTTTCCAGTAACGTCACATTCTGAGATACTACGGGTTAGAATTTCAACATATCTTCTTTGGAAGGGGGATAGAATTCAACCCGTAACACTGGGTAGGAATGGAATATCACTCCACTTATGTAAGGAAGTGGTATTATGGAAATAGTGTATTTATTATGTTCAGGATCAAACATCTGAAATCTGAAAGACATTCAGAACACATGTAGCTCTTAAGCAGGGTAAATAATTTGCAGTAATACATACAGGTAGGAGGCAGGGAGAAAGTTCAGGAGAATATGGGTAAGGTTCAGGGTTCTAAGTTAGTATGGTATAGTGTTAGTCCCATTAGTTGTTAAGTCTTGCTGTCTCAGAACAAAGGAATCATAATGGAAAATGGGAATAATGACGATTATTATAAATAGTATTGCTATGATCGTACATGTGCTTGAGACTGTAATAGGCTCATACTTCATATGATACTTAAAATAATCTTACGTTAATGTTATCATCCTTATATTACAGATAAGTAAAATGAGTTTTTAAAAATTTAGCAGCTTGTTAAAATTTACCATTAGTAGTGGTGTAAAGCTTACTCTAGAACCTGTATCTGGGTAACTTTTGTGCAGCTGCTGTTCCGCCTTGTCACGTAGCCTTTCTGAAGGTTCTGCTACGTCAGTCATCTGGGCATTGTTCTTTAGTGCTTTGGTGATGTGGATAAAAGGCATTGTCTAATATACGGCTGTATTCATGGTTTAAGAATATTAAATTGGGTGTCACGTGAAGAATGTTTGTTAGGGGAAAGTCCTGATACGAAGTAGACAGGTTAGGAACTTACATCGTTAGTATTTGGATTGGAAAGTGGGGGCAGTCCTTTATGTGGGATTTTTCTTATTGATACCTTCACCGCTGAATACCCTGATCTCATATGTCATGTTCTGTTCTATGCTCCTCCTCACTCTTCTTGCTCCATTTAAATACTGTGGAGCCCAATGCATCTACTGTTGACTGCTCCAGCCTTTGTGTTCTCATTCTTTGTCAAGGTTATAAAATCATATTTGAAAGTAATCTACACATGTCTCACATACTTTGTCTCTTCATACATCCAACCAGTCTCACCTTAATACTTTTGTTTAGTTATACAAAGTTTCATTTCTTTCAGATTTGGAAACTGCCGTTGAAATTAAATCATCAGTTTCCAGTAAGAGCATGGCTAAAGATAAGCAATCCTATGACATTAAAAAGGAAAGAATGGCAAACAATGATCTCTGGTATTTATCATTAGAAGAAGTCTGGAAATGTGAAGACCAGTTGGACAAATATCAGGAAAACCAGGAGAGACATTTGAGGCAAGTGACATTCACCCAGAAGAAACTATTTACTCAGGAGAGAGTCTGTGAAAGTAGTAAATATGGGGGAAATTGTCTTCTTCCTGCTCAGCTAGTACTGAGAGAGTATTTCCACAAACGTGATTCACATACTAAAAGTTTAAAACATAATTTAGTTCTTAGTGGTCATCAGGAAAGCTGTGCAAGCAACAGTAATGAATGTGGTCAAACCTTCTGTCAAAACATTCACCTTATTCAATTTGGAAGAACTCACACAGGAAATAAATCCTACCGATGCTCTGATAATGGTAACTCTCTTGCTCATGGTACATCTCTTGGCATATCAAAGGGCATACATAGAGAGAAACCCTATGAATGTAAGGAATGTGGAAAATTCTTCAGCTGGCGCTCTAATCTTACTAGGCACCAGCTTATTCATACTGGGGAGAAACCCTACGAATGTAAAGAATGTGGAAAATCTTTTAGCCGGAGTTCTCACCTCATTGGACATCAAAAGACTCATACCGGTGAGGAACCCTATGAATGTAAAGAATGTGGAAAATCCTTCAGCTGGTTTTCTCACCTAGTTACCCATCAGAGAACTCATACGGGGGACAAACTGTACACATGCAATCAGTGTGAGAAATCTTTTGTTCATAGTTCTAGGCTTATTAGGCACCAGAGAACTCACACTGGAGAGAAGCCCTATGGGTGTCCTGAATGTGGGAAATCTTTCAGGCAGAGCACACATCTCATTCTGCATCAGAGAACTCATGTTAGAGTGAGGCCGTATGAATGTAGTGAATGTGGGAAGTCTTACAGCCAGAGATCTCATCTTGTTGTGCATCATAGAATTCACACTGGACTGAAACCTTTTGAGTGTAAAGATTGTGGAAAATGCTTTAGTCGAAGCTCTCACCTTTACTCACATCAAAGAACCCACACTGGAGAGAAACCATATGAGTGTCATGATTGTGGAAAATCCTTCAGTCAGAGTTCTGCCCTCATTGTGCATCAGAGAATACATACTGGAGAGAAACCATATGAATGTTGTCAGTGTGGGAAAGCCTTCATCCGTAAGAATGACCTCATTAAGCATCAGAGAATTCATATTGGAGAAGAGACCTATAAATGTAATCGATGTGGCATTATCTTCAATCAGAACTCTCCATTTATAGTCCACCAAATAGCTCACACTGGAGAGCAGTTCTTAACATGTAATCAGTGTGGGGCAGCACTTGTTAATAGCTCTAATCTTATTAGATACCAAACAAATCATATTAGAGAAAGCACTTACTAGTATTAATATAATGAGTATGGAAAATTCATCACAAAGAGCAATACATTTATTTTGCTTTAGAGAACTTGGAATAAGCTGTACAAATGGAATCCATCTGGAAATGCTTTCAATCATTTTTACTATCATACTGCACACTAGAGAATTCATCCTGGAGGGGTAAAAAAAAAAAAAAAACAAATTTTATTTGAACACACAGATACAACAGATTGTCTTCTTTCCACAAATTCCTACAAAAGTAACTGGCCTATGAGCATTCTTGACCAACTCTTAAATGCTAGAATCTGAGAAGAAAACATTAAATAGGTGAGTTGCTGAGCGATGACCCAGGTTCATTACTTTCTTCTGAAAGGTAAATGAGTATGCTACTGTAGGGAGAGTTGTGGAAACTAATATTCCAGTGAATTAGTATGTCATTGTTTACTTGATTGTGCCTCTCTTCTGGGATACTTAGTAGTGTTTAGTATGCTTAATATGTCTGGTATAAACAACATTTTGGTTAACAGCAAGGAAAATGTAAAGAAATTAAAGAACAATACACTTACACTACTATTTATACCCATTTTAAAATATATTTGCATGTGGGCAAGAATTGAAAGTATTTACAGATAAATGAGCAGGATTTATTTCTTAGATAGTGGGATTATGAATGAGTTTTATAGTTTATTCAGTGTTGCTGTAATATTTAAGACATTTCTAAATATTAAAAAAGGATATCTAGTTTTTCTCTTCTACCATCAAAGAAGGTTCAGAACCACTTGCTAGGAAACTTTTCTATTGTTTCTAAGTTGTTTTGGGTCACTGAGTTCTACTTTTTAAGATATGCTGGTAAAGGCTCCTGAGAATTTAAAAACATAGTAATTCTCTGGATGTTGGGACCTAGGGAAACATTGGGCATTTGGACACATCGGCGGGTGGTGGTGGGGGCTCTCTATTTTAGTGGGAACAGGTATCCAGGAAATATTTAGACCAAGTGTCCTCATGAGACAAATAGCACTGCTCAAAGACACCCTCGTTCTCAAGGTAGTCTTTTATCTTTATAAAGAAAATTTAGTGGTTAAGAGTATAGACTTGAGCTGGACTACCCAGGTTGAAATCCTACTAGCTAAGTCATCTTAGCATGCTGCTTAGCTTCTCTGTGGTTAACTTATAGATATTCTCCTCTATAAATTAGAAATAATAGTACCTAATAGTATTGTGGAGTATTAAATGAGTAAATATAAACAGCTTAGGATAGTGCCTGACATATATTAAGTCCTCTGTAATTATTAGCTGTGATTGTTAATGTTATTAGAGTCTATTATTTAATTTAAATCTGCTTGTGTGCATGTAAGAACTCATTGAGTTCTCACTTCCAGTCATACATGTTTTTAACTTTTGCCTAAATCAGCACTTATCAGCCTGGGAAAATCACTGACAAACAGTAGATATATGGTTTCATTTCTGAGGGTCAATAAACAACTTTTAATATTATATGCAAATTTGTTTTGTTTGTACAAAGTTTTTCCTTTCTAGGGAGAGGATTCCAAGCTTCAGAGTCTCTGGTAGGTCCATAACCCTAAAAAGATTCAGGAAGAGGATCTGTTTTAATTTTCTGTTTTATTCTATAAGTTGATCTCTTGTGTGTGCAGACTGAGCATGATTTGCCATTTTCTAGCATAATACGTTAGATGCTCAATGATTGATAGTTGAATGATAAGTGAATATTGTTGAGACCAATCAGAAAGATCTTGATATCTCTCTGAGGAAAAGTCTAGAAATGATGATTAGAATCATGAGACTTGAGAACTGCAAGAACATGAGAGCATCTTACTTGTACTCATCATAGTACCGCTGAAATGAAGTGAGTTGTCTTAGGTGTCACGTTTTCTGTGAAGTCAGACCCATAATGTGGTCCTGGGTTTTTCATTTCCTGTTGCTCTTCTTGGTGCTTATTCACCATGCAAACATCTAAGACACCTGTAGAAATGGTTTTCATTATAGTACCGGTTCTTTATGGGAGAATAGCTCCTTAATTGGGCCTCTCAAAAATTTCAGATAACCTGTCGCTCAACTTCCTCAATTGTATAATGATGATACTACCAGTTTCTACCTCAGAGGATGGTTGTGTGGATTAAGTGACATGATATGTATGAAGCATACACATGTAGTATGTGCTATATGCGTGAGTTATTAATAATATTACTCTTAACACTCTAAGGACCTAACCTGTAATGTTTGGAGGCATTTATATGTGCGTAATCACTGAAACATTGCTTATAATAGTGCACAATTTGCAAAATAAAAATATACAATAGTGTAATAGTTGTTTGTGGCATAATCCTGTAATGGAATATTACACACACATTAAAATTAAGTGCACAGAAAGTTTGATAACATAGGAAAAATGTTGATGCTGTTATGTCTTATACAGAAGTATGATAAATAATTATATGAAACAATCTCAAATATAGAAATAATTGCATTGTAAAAAACAAGTGAATATTGCTCAAAATTGTAAGGAAATTTGTCAAAGGATTACTAGCAGTTAACCTACATATTGGGAAAATTGGAGTTTGCTTTTCTAGAGTTTTATACTTTACAATTCTTGGCAAAGTCTCCAAAGAGTATATGTTACTTTTAGAATCAGGAAAACAATGTCTTCAGTGGTAGAATTTTTTTATACTCAAAAGCTCATATCTACAAATAAGCTACAAGAACCTTAATAAGGGAATTTAGCAAGGTCACAGGATACAAAATTAATATACAAAAACCAATTTCATCTCTGTGTACTAGCAGTGAATGATTAGGAAATGAATCCAGAAATACAGTTACATTTACAATACTAAATGTGTTGTACTAAAATGTGAAATACTTAGATAAATTAAATAATGTGCAAGATCTGTACCATGAAAACTATAGAGCATTTCTGGAAGAAATTAAAGAACACGTAATAAGGAATACACAATAACCACATAATAAATGGAGAACTGTGCCATGGTCAAGGATGGGAAAACTCACTGTTGTTAAGATGGCAGTTCTCCCCAAAGTGATTTTTAGACTTAGAGGCATTTGTGTGGAAATTGACATACTAATCAAAAATTTATATGAAATTAACTGTAAAGAGACCATCAGGGAACCATTTGGGATGATCTGTATCTTGATTGTGATGATGGTTCCATGACCGTATTCATTTATCAAGTTTATCAAACTATACTTTTAATGGATCCTATTTGTTGTGTGTAAACTTCTACTTCAGTAAAGTTGACTTTTTAAAAATGTTCAGGGCCAGGAGCAAGTGGCTCACACCTGTAATCCCAGCACTTTGGGAGGCCAAGCTAGGAGGATCACTTGAGGCCAGGAGTTGAAGTCTAGCCTGGACAATAGTGAGACCCTGTCTCTACAAAAACAAACAAAAAAATTAGTGGGGCATGTTGGCATGCACCTGTAGTTCCAGCCAAGAACCCCAAATCATTAAGATTTACTCCTGTTCTCAGAGTTTTGTAGTTTAGCTCTTATAATTAGTTCTGTAATTTATTTTGAATTAATTTTTGTATATAGACAACACCTAACATTAATTCCTAGACTGATACCGTAAGTCAGATCTGCTGTAGAAGAAACCAAAAATCTATGAAATTTGTTTTCCTGTTACGTGGAAAGCAGTGGGGAAAAATTTTACTTAGTTAACTTTGTCCTTAAATAAGTTGAAAGCTGACCATGTACTTAGTGTCTCAGCAACTCTACAGGAATTGATTGGAAAGAATAAAAGTGTTAGTGTTTATAAACAGCTATTGGTTGAAGTTGGCAAGATATTCCACAAATGAGAGGAATTTGGGACATAATTGACAAACAAAAAATGAAAGGGAGTAGAGATTACAGAGATTTGGGGTTTGAAAGGGCTGGAAAAACTGACTGCTTTTAGCTCCATACATTAGGAATTAAGTGTTAGATATTTTCAGTGACAAAGTTCCCTTTAATAATTGCAAAAAATTAGATTTAGGGTGTGTCATCTTTTAAATGAGTTGTACACTGACTGCCTTTTATGGGTTGAATTGTGTCCTCACAAAATTGATATGTTGAAGTCTTAACTGGTAGGACCTGATAATAGGACCTTATTTGGAGGTAGAGTCTTTACAGAAATAATCAAGTTACTGTGAGGTCATTAGAGTAAGCTCTATCCAGTATGACTGGTGTCTTTATTAAAAGGGGAAATGTATGATGAGCTGGGTGTGGTGACTCACACCTGTAATTCCAGCAACTCAGGATGCTAAGGTGGGAGGATTGCTTGAGGCCAGGAATTTCAGACAAGCCTGGGCAAGCATAGTGAGACCCCAACCTTAAAAAAATTTTTTTTAAATTATCTCAGCATGGTGGCACACACTTGTAGTCCCAGCTACTTGGGAGGCTGAGGCAGAATTGCTTGAGACCAGGAGTTCAAGGCTGCAGTGCAGTTGTGCCACTGCTCTCCAGCCTGGGTGACAGAGTGAGACTCCGTCTCTAATAAATAAATGAATATAAAGAAATAAGGGGAAATTTGGACATGGAGATACATAGCGAAGACGATGTGAAGAAGACATAAGAAGATGGCCACCTACAGGTCAAGGAAAGAGGCCTGGAATAGGGTTTTAGATTAAACTTCACAATCAGAGCCCTCAGAAGGAACCAGTCCTGCAGACATCTTGATTTTGGACTTCCAGTTTCTAGAACTGTGAGACAGTGAATTTCTGTTGTTTAAGTCCCTAAGTCTGTGGTACTTTGTTACAGCAGCCCTAGGATGTGAAAATACAGCTTTATTTATTTAAAACTGCAGCCACTCTACTGGCTCTGCTAATCCCCTTTACCCTGTTCTTTTAATTTTTCCCATGGCACTGGTCATCTTTTAATCTATCATTTTGATTTCCCCTGCCCAAATGAGTGCTTCACAAGGGACTTCAGTTTTAATTATTAATGTCTCCTCTGTGCCTGTTACAGTGGCTGGCTCATAGTATTAGGTAAATATTTGTTGAGTGAATTAATGAAGTAATTAATCAACATTCATTCCCTAAATCTGGAAACAGGGTACCTTAAACCTATGGCAAAAAATACCCAAACATTTATGGTGTTCTTTTTGCAAAGAGCAAGTGGAGAATATAGTGCTTCCAACATGGAGATACATCCTAACATATCACAATTTATTATAACATTAAACTTAACAGTCAAAGCCTAAAGTATAGATGCAAGACCAAAAGAATAAAAATAACAAAGACCATTTTAAGGAACAATAATAATGAAGGCCTCTGGCCCACTACTTATCAAGGCTTACTATAATGATATAATAACAATGATGTATCGGCACATTGTAGACGAGTTGCCAAACAACGGACTGTAGGCCTAATCTGGCCTGCTACCTACTTTTATAATTAAAGTGTTATTGGAACATAGCTATGCTTATTCATTTATATCTAATCTGTGGCTTCTTTGTGTTACAATGATACTGGACTCTGGTTCAGTAGTTGTGACGGCCTGTATGGCCCAAAAAACCTAAAATATTTACTAACTGGCTGTTATGGGACAAATTGTGTCCCACGCTTCATATGTTGTTATCCTAACCCCAGTAACTCAGAATGTTATAGACTCTATTTGGAGATATGGTCTTTAAAGAGGGAATTAAATTAAAATGAGGGCATCAGGGTGGGCTCTGATCTAATATGACTTCTTATCAGAAGAGGAGATGAGGACATAGATGCACACAGAGGAAAGACCATGTTGACGACATTGGAGGAAGACGGACATCTACAAGCCAAGGAGGGAGGCCTTAGAAGAAACCAGCTGTGCTAACATCTTGATCTCTGACTTCTATACTCCAGAACTGTGAGAAAATAAATTTCTGTTGTTTATCACATTAACTGCCATGTGCATTGTATTTAATGCAATTTGAGAAGGACTAAACTCTCTGTTGCTGGTTTTAAAGATGGAGGAAGGGGGCTATGAGCTAAGAAATGCAGGTGATCTCTAGAAGCTGGAAAATGTAAGAAAAAGGCAGAGGCCTCCAGAAAAGAATGCAGCCCTGCCAACACCTTGATTTTAGGCCAGTAAGATCCATGTTGAACTTCTGATATCCAAAACCATGAGATAATAAATTTGTGTTATTTTAAGCTGCTGAATTTGTGGTCATTTGTTATAGCAGCATAGAAAACTAACATAATATGGGAACTTAGTATATAACAGAGATTGTTTTAATAATCAGTGGGCAAAGGATGCTAAGTCTATATTTCAGTCTAAAACTTTTAAGGCCTTCCTTTTCACATTTAGTACTTAATCTACCTGGGACTTACTCTAAATATACTGTGATAGAGCAATCTTTTTATTATATAGCCACATCATTGTTCCTATACAATTTATTGAAAACATTATCTTTTCTGCAATGACTTTTCCCCTAACATCTTATTATAAACAATTTCAAACTTACAGAAGTGTTGAAAGAATTTTACAGTGAAGACTGATATTCCTAAATTTAATATGTTATTTGCTGTGTTGACATTTGCACTGCTGCTCCAAAAGCAATGGTAGGCAAAACCGTTGGCACTTCAGTATGCTTCCCGGTAATGGAACCCAACTGTACTTGTTAGTAGCCATTTATTGTATTCTTCATCACTACACATTCATAGTTTTTTTTTTTTTTAATGAGGCCAATTTAACTTCAGGATGTCTTTGATAAAGCAGCAAAAAATAATTTTATGAAATCTCCATTCTTGAGTACATATCTTTTTAATAGCTGTGCAATGAATATTCTATGCTGTATACTGAAGGTCCATAGTTGTCCCAAGAAAAAGTACTTCTGTGATTATTTGAATTGGGAGGTGAACTTTGCATTAAAGAAGGACTGAGAGACTTTGGCAGACAATTTCTCAGAAACCAACCAAATGAGCTTGTCATTTCCAGGAAAAAAAATGACAGTTATCTTTTTTGCCAATATAAAAATAGAATTTTCAAGTGAAAAACAGAACTTTGGAGAACTTGTATCTCCCACTGTGAACTTCACAGCTTCCCAATGATATTAATGAATATGATTTTTTGCGTAATGAAGTGTGTCAACATTTGGAAGATACACATAACTCAGTGAACCAATATTTTCCAAATGGCCAATGCATGATGTTATGAAATCATGCATGATAAAAGAATCCATTCAACTTGCAAAGTAGACCGGTAGATTTTAATGTAATAGAGTAGAAAAAGTTCGTCTATATTGTCTCAGATTGTTCCCTGAAAAAAAACTATCACTTGGTCAGCTTGCACTATCTTTAAATACTTCCACAGAAACAACATATGCAGGAGATTGAATACGGAAGCAAATATGAGAATCCAGCTATTTTCTATTAAACCAGACAGTAAAAAGATTTTCAAAAGCACGTAAGACGACGCCGCCACGCACTAAACCTTTTTTGTTTCCAGGTGCGGCGCGCGCAGCCGGGCGCAGGGAGAGCTCCGCGCAGAGCCTTCTGGGAGTTGTAGTTTTCCGCCCTTGGGCCACGAAGACGCAATTCTTTCGCGTCGGTAACGGCCGCCATCGCGCGGCGCCCGGGGGCCGAGACTTGTTTCGGCGGCGTTCATTACGTTTCGCGATCACCCTGTCACCCGAGTCTGCCCCGGGCCGACCCCGTCTGGCCCAGGGCCGTCGCCAGAGGACCTGGGCCGGGCACTGCGTCGTGAGGGGCGAGCACGGAGCCGGCCTGGCTGCAGGTCGGCAGGTGGGGACAGCCGGGGTCCCCTGCTGCCGTTCAGGCTGGGGGAGCCAGGGGCGCCGGGCCCCTCAGGTTTCAAGGCGGCGGGACGGGGCCGACTGCTCCGGCTTCGCTCTTGCCCGCTGCGGCCCCGGGCGGCTGCCTGGCTCGACCGTGTGTCGCCGGGGCTGGAGGCGGGCACCGTGCGGCTGCGGCGGGGTCTCGGCTCCGGACGGGCAGGCCTCGCGCGGGCTCGGCCGCGCCCTCGCGGGTGGGAACTGCGGCGAGACCGAGGCCGCTTCCGTCACGGCGCCTTCTCTGCTGGCATCGCTCGCATCCGAGGCCGACAGAACTGGCCGTGGGCATGGCCACCAGGGTCCGGACAGCTTCCATCTGGGTGAGCAGTTCCCTGTCGTTCCTGAAAGGTCTCCCCGTGCGCCTACGCGGGCGCGCCCCGTCCCCTCCGGGTCTGAGCCGGGCGGGAGTCGTTTGACCCGCCGCTGTGCCGAGGACTGGACCTCCCTTGGAGGATGCCAGCCTTTCCAGAAAGGCGCCTTGTCGTCAGGCTTTTCATTTCCTCCTTCCTTCGGTCTCTTTTCTGCGAGCTTTATACCGCGAATTTTGAGTTAACAAGGGGTAATCATCTTTCAATTTCTTTAACCCGTATTTAGCCAGTGTCTTCCGTGTCTCAGACCTTTGAGTTTCATTTTGGAAATTACGCTCTTATTCACTTATTCAGCGGTTTTGTTTATTGTTTTTTGTTTGCTGGTCCCCGGCACAGGTTCTGAGAGTGCAAAGATGGGTTGTTCATTAACCCTTCATTGGAAGAGCGGGTGTCTGGTGGGAACGGTGGGTAAGAAAAGCACAGTGGCCAGTTAATAGGTACTCTGGGAGCGGGCCGTGGAAGGACATGGGGGACAGAGAGCAGAGCGTCAGTTTTAGAAGCAAGGACACCCCAAGAGGTGCTTCAGAGATTTGGAGATTTTTAAACTGACGTTTGAAAGATGAACGAGGTGAACAAAGTCTTGGAAATCAGCCTAGGAAAAAGAAGCAACATGTGCAAATTTGAGAGGCTTGAAATGACCTAGTGTGGTGAGCTTTGAGTGCTGTAGGGTTTCTGGAACGTAGGCTTCTGGAGTTTAATGATGATGGTACAGGTGTATATTAAGAAACGAGGCCAGAGCCGTAGGCAGATCGTCATAGAGGACTGCGAGATTCCATTAAAAATTTGGATTTTTAATGGGGAGGGAGAGTTATTGAAGTGTTTTCACAAAGGATTTTTGGATTGAACAGGCAAGAGAAGATAACAGTTTAAGTAAACCGGTGATTTTCAGAAACTAGAGGTAAAGAGGCAGAAGCAGTCGGACTTGGTAACTAGTCAGGTGCTGGCGGTAAGGGGCGTTGGAAGAGCCAGGGATGAGTGCTGGACTTCTGATCTGTGGGCCTGAGTTGGGGGTGGCATCATTCCCTGAGAAAGAGAAGACGATCAGAATTGTGATTGGGGCGAGGGGTGGGGGATTTCAGTTTTACATGGATTGGACCCTCCAGGTGGAGGTTGCTGGTGGACAGGTGGGTTGGCCTGTGTCTCAAGAGAAAGGTCTGGATGGGGTTACACTGATTTAGTGTGGCCAAATGAGAAGAGAACTGAGTACACTGCTTAGGGAAATGACAACAAGGGAAGGCAGGGGAAGAGGTGTTGGAAACTGAGATGGAGCCCAAGAGAAATGAGAGAAAATAATGAGAGACTTGTGTTTCAGAGTTAAAGAAAAGGAAACTTAAAAAACGATTGTCGTGTAAGATATATCAGGGAAATCAGTTAATATTAGGTCACTATCTTAGTCCTCACCTGGCTGAAGGGGACAAAAAGGGAAGAAGGCTGTGTCCTCACATGCAGAGGAGATGGAAGACCCAGGTAGCTCTCTGAAGCCTATTTTATAAGGGCATTAATCTGTTCACAAAGGAGAGCCCTCATGACTTAATCACTTCCCAAAGGGCCCCATCGCCTATAGCACCACAATGGGGATTAAGTTTCAACATAAAAATTTCGGAAGGATGCACACATTCAAACCATAGATATAATACAAGTCTAAATTGGGTTTAGTGGTGATGGTAGTGGTGGGTGTTGCTGGTAATATTTCCAGAGCAGAGTGTGAGTGTGTACATGTGGTGGTCAGGGGAGGAGGGTGAAGGGGTGGGATAGTGGGAACAGCAGTTGGCAACAGAAATGGGAATGAGGCAGTAGAGACAGTGATCTAGACTTAATCAGGGTGTTCTGTCATGATGGGAGGAGATTGGTAGCTGGAGGAGAATCCATTAAGGTACCCTAGTAGAAAATCAGTCTAAAAATCAATAGGTTTTCTATTTATAAGTAGTATGTATTTAGAAAATATAACGAAAGAAATTACTCTGTTTACAATGGCAGTATAAAAGATAAATTACAGCCAGCCTGAAAAATGTAGAGGACTAATATAAAGAGATCTTTTAAACTTAAATAATACTAGTCAACATTTATGTAGTGTTTACTGTGTTCCAGCTACAGTTCCAAGCACGTTATGGATGGATATTAACTGTAATCCTCACAGCAGCCTCATGAGGAAGGTACTAATGTTAGCCCCATTTTACAGATGAGGAAATCATGACAAAGAGAGGTAAAGTGATTTCCCAGTATCACACAGCACATAAGTAGCAGAAGACAGAATTAAAACCAAGGCAGTCAGGCTCCAAACTCAGTTCTTAATACTACAGTATACACCCTCTTAAGATAAAGAGTACCCGAGTAGATACAAAATGTACCCCTTGGCTTTTGAAATGTTTGTTTATTCATTCTCCAGGTGTTTATTGAGCATCTACTGTGTGTCAGACTCCCTTGCAGGTCCCAGGTTTGTGATGGTGAGCAAGACTGATGGAATCCATGCTCTTGGGAGGGAGACAGATAACAAATAAATGATGAAGAAACTATTCATAAGTAAAAACAAAACATCAGAATTGTGTTATACATAGAATTAAAGTTAGTCAATGGGAAAGAATGAGTGGTAGCTACTTCAGATTGGGTGCTTAGGGACGGTCCCTACTGAGGAAGTGACATTTAAGCCAAGGTCTGAGTGACAACAGCAAGCCAGTCTGGGGGGAAGCAGGTAGAAGGGCAAGCAGGGTAGAAACAGCCAGGGCCAATACTATGAGGCAAAATTGGGTGCCTTTGTAACATGGAAGGAAGGCCTGCGTGGCTGGGGGTAGTCAGTGCGGGAGAGGGCAGATGGACACAGGTGGCCAGAGGCCAGATCAGGCTGGGAAGCCATTTGTGGGGTGTTGAGGAAGGGAGAACTGACCCGCTTAGCCTTTTCAAGGATCCTGTGGCTGCTGAGGAGAAAACAGGCTGTAGGGAACACGCGTAGACGCAGGAAGAGGTAGGGAAGGGGAATCCAATGAGATGATTGCAGTGAGACAAGAAGTGATGGGCATTTTGTTCAGGGCACAGAAATAGAGACACTGGACAAAGTGGAGAGATGTTTGAAGGTAGAATCCTCTTTTCTAAGACCCAGCTTATTCTTTTCATCTTGTTGATTGTCATTTTTTAGAGAGTTTATTTTCTTTAAGTATTCTTGTTTTTTGTTTTTTTTATTTTTTGCCATTTCAACCAAATGTTAATGCTCAGTGCCTACTACGTGTGAGGTTCTGTACTAAATCTTTTATTAGGTGTTAACACCTTAAAACCTCACAGTAGCCCCAGGTGGTGACACTATTACTCTCCTTTGATGAGTGATACTGAGACCCAGAGGGGAGTCAGAAGCCCAGGTGGCACCCCTGGTCAGTGCAGAGCCAGGACTTGAACCCAGGTGGTCTGCCCTACACCCAGTTCCCTGGCCAGGGTACTCTATTGCCTCTGCATGTAGTTTGAGAATTTCTCAAGAGACAGAGACTCTAGGATTCTGGGCCCTAATAGTAATTACCATTTACCCACAAAGGGTCTTGTCCTTGGACCCAGGATCAGATGAAAGTGACAAAAGCAGGTCCAGTAAAATACCTCACTGTGCCTAAGGCAAAGCGGGTAGACCTTACCTAGTATAAACAGAAAAGGCTCCGAGAGGTCAGCAGTTGTTCTCCAGGGAATAATCTGAATCTCCATTAACTGGTGAAAGTATAAACAAAGTAGAACACTGCTCAGCAATAAAAGGAACAAACTATCCATACATGCTATTAACAAGAATAACCCTTAGAAGCATTATGTTAAGTGAAAGAAGCCAGACACAAAAGACTAGATATTATATGATCCCATTTATATGGCAGACACATACATATACACGTACAGGTAATTTCCCCTTCTGTTTTTACACAAAAGCTGGCTTTCTGTATAGACTATTCCTAACCCTGCCTTTATATCATCAAGAGTATATATTGATCATTCAATATCGGCACATAGAGATTGTTCTCTCTCTTTCTCGTCTCTTTCTCTCTTTTGTTGGCTGTATGATCTTTCACTGTGTGGATGGACAGTATTTATTCAACTATTTTTGTAGCCATAGATATTTAGGATATAAAAATGCCTCTGTGAACAGTCTTTTCATAAGTCATTTCATTGATTGTTTCTCTTTCTCTGAAATTCTTTCTTTCTTATTATATTTAGGCTTTCTTCATTTTTCACCTGTGCTATTCTCTAGGTCCCATGGTGATTTTTTATGTTCCTTCTAATTTAGTCTTCATTTCTAGATTTTTTTTCTAATTCGTTTCTTAGTTCTAATATTTTTCACTTCACATTTTCCAGTTTTCTACTCATGTGTTTTCTAGGCTCTTTTATTTTTGGTATATCTGTCCTTTCAAAGTTTTGTTTTCCTGATTTCTTTTAGTTCATTTTGGAATATTAGGTTATAGTCCGTGTGTGCATGTGTATGTATGTGTGTGTGTGTAGCACCGGATATTTGGGATATGTTTTCATTGTCAGTCAGAGCCTCATTTGGTTCCTTTTCCCCCACAATAATAATGTAGGGTTTTTTTTGTTGTTGTTGTTTTTTTTTTTTTTTTTCCAGTTTAAGTAAGATGGGTTTCCTGGCCTATCAAGAAGCCATTCTGTTTGGGGCAAGAAGTCCTTGTGTGAGGGCTGTGACAAGCCAGGATATCTTTCTCTTGCTTTACTCTTTGAGATTCTTACCTCTGTGGTCATGAAGGGCCTAAAACATGACTTGACTCTTGGTACTAAGTCTTGTCAGGAAGCCTTTTTTTCTGCCTTTACTCCAGTGATTCATGGGGTTCAACATACCTTGTTTTCTAATGTGTTTCTCTCACATTTACATGTTTTATTTTGTTGTTAAATAATTTCTGGAATAAGCTTCCTCTGGACTCTTCCCACTTACTGTCTAAACCTTCTCTCTCCCCTCCCTCTTACTAATGGTCTTTCTCTCTTTCCTTCTCTCTATCTGGTCCTTCTCTCTCCTGTCCTCCTCACTGTGAGTCCCCCGTCTCTCCTCTCTCACTGCCTGAGTATTTTTTCTCTTTTCTTGTATTGATCAATATGGTGTATTTTTCCAGCAGCTTTCCCTGAAAGTGAGGGTCTGTATTTCTGGAAGGGACTATTTGCCCATTATTTCTCATATTTTCATGGCTTTAGATGGCCATAGTACTGTTAGGTCACTTAGTGACTTTAGGAATTTGTTTTTATGGTCGCCTGCAGCTCTGAACCTGAGAGGAATTCAGTGTTATGTGTTATAAGACTTGCTTGATCAGATCCCACCAGGGGCGGGTGCTCTTCTGTTGGGGATAGACATTTATCAGTGACTTCGGCGATCCTGTGGCGATGTGGCTTGTCAGAATCTACCCTCATTTCCCACCACTTCCTCTGCTGGCACTGCCCTGTGCCATACCTGCTGCTCTTGTAGTTGAGTCCCATCTGCCCATATGCTGTGACCCTGTCACTTAGTTTCTTTTTGTTTTTGTTTGTATAGGTATCATGCTTTGTCTTTTACTGTTCTGGTAGGTCTCTTTTGTTTTCATCAGGAGTTTTGGGGCTATTAAAAAACAATCCTGCAACCCTGACCTCATCCTACTCTCAGTGTTTTAACAACAAAAAGTAAGACTCAGTGAGAGGTGAAGTGAATTGTTCACAGACATCTAAATGGCAAGAGGAGAAGAAATGCTGTTTCATTCAAAATCTCATACTGATGTATACCTACTTAAAACTGTGAGTTGTTTACTTCTTAGCATTTAGCATCATGTTCTCATTTAAGTAGCTGCCCAGAAATTGTTTAAAAATCGAGTGAATCTCAGGTGTGGTCATTGCACTTTCAGGGGTCCTGGGGGCCCATGCAGAATCTGTGGGTGGGACTGTCATCACTGTGCCAGGTTCCTCAGTGCATTTCTTCTTACAGCAGCAGCCCTGAGCACAGTTTACAGGAAGAACACCCAGCCTAGCCTCCATTTAAGTGTGATTCACCAGCCTAAGGGATCAAGGTTGAGGCCCAGAGGAAACCTGCTCACTAAAGTGAGCTTGCTCTTGAGTCCACAGGTCCCACCTCTCCAGGAACAAGACAGCTCATGTGATAGGATCAGAAAACTCCAAGTTCAAGAACCCATCCTTAGCCAAGGGACCCCTGACCTTAGACCTCTCCCTGGAGCATCCCAGCAGAGGCTGAAGAGTCACTGGACAGAGCAAGTCCTAGAGTGGCTGTTTATCTCCCAGGAGCAGCTGAAAATCACCAAGTCCTGGGTGAGTTTCTTATTTGTTTATTTCCACTTTTCTTTATAACTCTTTTTTTTTTTTTTTTGGTGGGGAGAGGGATAGGGATCCTTAGTCAGAGGGCTCAGTTTATGGCCTTTTTATCATTGGTTCATGTAAGTTCCCTGTCTACATTTGTTTATATATTCCCTAATTCACACTCAATTTCCATCTCTTTCCCCAACTGCCAAAAATTATGTTGTGTATTATTTTTTTAATGTGTATTTACAAAATATGTATTGTTCTAGAAACTTGTTAGAAAAGCAGAATATCAGACTTCATCCTAGTCCTGTTAATATCAGAGTCTTCATTTTAAAAAGATTCAGTGATTCATGCACAGTAAAGTTCAAAACAAACTTGATAGGAAATCCATATTCAAATTTTTATCTGGGGTGCTTCTTTTACTTCCAACATTTTGTTATGAAAATTTTCAAACACAGGGCAAAGTTGAAAGGATTTTACCGGTGAACATCTGTGTATCCCTCACCTAGAATTTACTGTTAGCATTTTACTGTACTTGGTTTATCACAGTATCCATCTTTCGAATCCTCTATACATCCATTATTCTTATTTTTGAAGTATTTCATAAAATGTTTTAGACATCAGTACTCCCCTCTCTAAATACTTCAGTGTGTGTAGCATTAGCTCAATATTTATGTACAGTTTTGGGTTTTTTTTTTTTTTTTTTCTGAGACAGCGTCTCACTCTGTTGCCCGGGCTGTAGAGTGCCGTGGCATCAGCCTAGCTCACAGCAACCTCAAACTCCTGGGCTCAAGCAATCCTCCTGCCTCAGCCTCCCGAGTAGCTGGGACTACAGGCACACGCCACCATGCCTGGCT